>JAOPJO010000111.1:5613543-5636326 GCA_027123675.1 Molva macrophthalma
TGGTGCTTTGTGAATGAGACGGGTGGTGCTTTGTGAATGAGACGGGTGGTGCTTTGTGAATGAGACGGGTGGTGCTTTGTGAATGAGACGGGTGGTGCTTGGTGAATGAGACGGGTGGTGCTTGGTGAAATGAGGGTGGTGCCTGGTCAAATGAGAACAATGTTGTGTTTCTACGTCCTTGTCTCCAGACCATCGGCACCAAGCCCATCGCCCACATTGACCAGTTCACCCCTGAGATGCTGGGCAGCGCTGAGCTGGCTGAGGAGGTGCACCTGGATGGCTCCGGCAAGCTGGTCAAGGTACGGCACAACCAATCAGATCACAGGACCTCAATGAGGGGAACAGCAGCACATTATAGATATGGATAAGACAACAAGCCCGACACTTGTACTGCTGGTTGCTTGGGTGGAGAGTAATGGTAATGACAGAAGAATGTGATGGCCTGCAACCGCCACAGATACCGATGTTTGTTTTTTGGCCCGTGCATCTTTAATTCATGATTTTAACACACAAAAGAAAACTAATGAACTCTATTAGACAAGAGATAATTTAGGACCTTGGTGTATTGTATTAACATGAGGTGGTGTAGCTCCTCTGAATTGTATCAACGTGGGGTGGTGTATTGTATTAACATGAGGTGGTGTTGCTCGGGGTGTAGATCACCGGCTGCAGCAGCCCAGGGAAGACGGTGAGCATCGTGGTGCGGGGCTCCAACAAGCTGGTCATCGAGGAGGCAGAGCGCTCCATCCACGACGCCCTGTGTGTGATCCGCTGCCTGGTCAAGAAGAGGTACGGCCCCCTACATCCGAGGAGATATTTCACTTTTCACAATCTCGTACAATTCCGCTCGCGCGCTTTTATCCAAAGCGACTTGCAGGGAATTTAGATGCATGTCATTAAGGAGCCGGTAGGGGTTAGACTCATCTTGCTCAAGGACTGAGCCATGAGGGGTTCAAACCCAGACCCTTGCAGGCTGTGAGTCGCACCCTAAATACCAGACTACCCTGCAGCGTAAAGTTAGGCCTTGATGCTGTTTGTATTGGTTAACTACAAGTGAGTTAGTACTAACTTAATGTTCACCGGCCCCTAGGGCCCTCATCGCTGGAGGCGGTGCCCCGGAGATTGAGCTGGCACTGCGGCTGGCCGAGTACTCCCGCACCCTGGGGGGCATGGAGGCCTACTGCGTGCGCGCCTACGCCGACGCCCTGGAGGTCATCCCCTCCACACTGGCGGAGAACGCCGGCCTCAACCCCATCTCCACAGTGACGGAGCTCCGCAACAGACACGCCCAGGGGGAGAAGACGGCTGGCATCAACGTCCGCAAGGTCAGTTCCACCAGGAGTAGCCGCGGGGGTTGACGGATTCTAAGGTCGAGGCCCGTCCTGTTTAGGAGAAGGGTTTCAAATGCTCAAGATGCTGCCATTCTGGCACTATGGTTGAGCTTACCTCCAGTGTTTTGTTCGCTTTCGGTCTGTGTGGGAAAGTTGTAATTTTCAGTAAATTAAAATCCTTTTCGAATGGTTTCGTTACACTTTCCCCACACATGAATGAGCTGGGAAAGCCGTCTGGTTGCTGAGCTCCCTGTTTTCCGGTGTTGATGCGCCACTTTGCTTTCTACTGTCAGGGTGGGATCTCCAACATCCTGGAGGAGCTGGTGGTCCAGCCGCTGCTGGTCTCCATCAGCGCGCTGACCCTGGCCACCGAGACGGTCCGCAGCATCCTCAAGATCGACGATGTGGTAAGACTCACACTCACACATCACACATTAACACAGAGATGAGGACTGTGGTGAAAACACCATCACAGGAGCTTACGTTTTAGAAACTTGATGGTTTAGGTTTAAAAGGTTCATCACAGGATACATGTTTTGATAGACAGAGATTTCTAAAAATATTTGAACCAACTTTGAAAACCGTGTATAATTTAAAAAAAACTGACTGAACATATAAGCCCATTGACTGATTGGTGACGTACGTGAATGTGAGGTCCTGTATGATAGTGCGTCTCCTAACGTTGAGGTGTGGTTCTTGTCTCGCAGGTGAACACCCGATAAGAGGACCGTTAGTGAACTCACTGAAGCCTGCTCGGACCACAAGGAATCGAGATCTGTTTGTCTTCATGTCCCCTCTAGTTGTTATGTTGCAGAATTAAATTAAAACAACAGTTCTTTTTTGACACATCTCTTTTCTGTGTTTTTGTTTATATACATGCATGTGGCTACACTAGATCACTGATGAAACTGTAATAACATAACGTATGGTCATGTAATAAAGTGATTCCACCATGTTTCATTGAGCAGACCCTTTTATCAAGAGGCTTTCAAATGAGGTTGAGAACCATCAAAGCATTCGGAGTAGCTACAACAAATTAAAAACACTTTATTGCTACAAATACATGTTGCATGCAGGGGTCGTTAAGCTTATTGTAAGGCCAATAAACTACACAGTCATTTCAGGTCTCTTTATTGTTGATCTTCTGAAATAAGATAGTATGTGTTATGTGTAAATACTGTCCGAAGTTAGTGATGCAGAAGCTCACAATTCAAAATAGAACTCTGTACTTGTAGCTATGTGTATTTTTTTAAGAAGATAGTATAACTTGCACATGATATAATTAATATAAAACAACTAATTACGAGGAAGCTCATGCCAAGCATGATAATCAGAATACAACAAAGCTATATTATAGTGAAATAACTGCTGTTAAAGTACCAAAGTGATAATCATGGGTGAGTAATATTTTGGGAAATGAGTTGCATTCAACAATTATACTCACAATGATTAGCTTAACACTGACTTATCAATAATTTGCTGTGGTGTTACATCTTGGTACGTGTATTTTATATTTGTGTTTAAAATAACTGAATTATTTAAAAAAAGGACAAATATACGCATTAAAAAAGCCTTTATCTAACTTTCTGACGTCCAATAAGCGCTCCTTCCTTTGCGCCTGCGCGTCGCTCGGTTGCCAGGGACGCACATCGGGGGCGCGTCACAGATCTTAGTCGAGGATCTTTCCGTCTCGACTTGACCCAATAACCTCCATAATCAATACATAACTTTGCTAAACTATGACAGACCCCCACCGGACCAACCTGTTGGTGACGTCTTGCTTGAAAACGCCGGTCGACCCGCACAGGAAGACCCCGCTGGCGTTATACGAGCGGCAGAGAGTTCTGCCCCTCACCGGCGAAAATATGGACAAACGCGACTACGAGAAGGAGGAGGTACATTTATGCACTCTCTAACCAAGTGTTGCTTTTTGATAGCTCTAAGATATGTGTGTTCTGTAGTAGTCCTATATAGAAACTGTATTATATGGTCGTCAAAATGAGCCTGCTATTAGCATTGGATTGACTCTAGGTGACAGCATGGGCTGCACAGGATTAAGAACATTCCATGGATCTAGTCTACGATGATGGATATTTCAGACTCGTTGAGTCAAGGAAAGGCAATTAGATACATTAAAAACATTCATCATTTTATTTTAAATTTCAATTAAGCGCTGTTGTTTATGGGGGGGTGGGGTGGAATTTGACAACTGGACTACCTCTGGAATCTTCTCGGTTTATACTGGCTGTGCCAACGTAAACATGAATGATACCTCCATACCGACACTTTCCTCATTCTTTTACTCTGGAGCTGGACGTTGGACATGTGATGAAATCACAGTTCTATAACTCTGAACCTAAACATGACGCAGGGAGACAGGCAGACATAGGAGCCGGTCGGCCATATGGTCAATAGGCTTATGGTCCCTGAAGCCTCTTGTAATTACCCCCAACCCGTTACACATGCACGCACATACACACATAGACACACACACACATAGACACACATGCACACAAGCGCACACACACATTCATAGAGACACACACACACACACACAAGGGACTGGCCATTTTAAGCCCCATACCACACATATAATCAAACAATTTTTTTTTTTCCTGTATTCAAAATTAAACACCCTTCAAAGTTTGAATAAGTAAACAAACAAACAGCTAAATTAGTGGTCAATATTGTAAAATATATAGGTTAAATCCTTTTCTCAGCAGGAAATGAGGTCAGATCATTAGTTCAGATCCAGGAAGTGAAGTCTTTCCAGATTGAGATCATCCCACCCAATATACATCCATTTCAGAGAAAGAAGAGATGTTTATGTTCTCACAAAGTATAGGTAAAATAGTGGATGGTATTTTGAGCCTGACCATAAAGAAATCCCTAATTAACTCTGTCAACGGAGCCAAGCAAGGATTTAAGATCCCTTGTGCTCTGACAAACAGAGGAGTCATCCACCCCTTAAAGGGCCCCTTTATTTACTGGTCAGTCATCAGAAGCCATTTTAAAATCTATCTACTAGTGAGATCACAAATGGGACTGCCCAGATGTACGAAGTGTAGATCAAGTCACTGATCAGTCGCCTCCCTGGTGGACTGTACCAACTGGTAGGCTGGAGTTAGGTTGATCCATCATACTTCTGGGTACTTCTTCCTCACCAGATGCAGTTCTCTGACTCGGAGTGCGAGGAGGAGGAGGAGGAGGAGGAGGAAGAGGAGCAGGAAGGGGTCCGGTTCGGTCCAGAGCGGCTGGGTCTCGGTCCAAACTACAGAGCCTCCGGTAAGGGAGACCACCTCCACCTGCGGGAGATCTTCTTCTCCAACCAGGAGTACTACGGCAAGCTGGAGGAGCTGAAGCGGGCCCACCTGCGCACCATGGCAGAGCTGGAGAACATGTACCGCAAGAAGCTGCAACTCAGCGGCCTGGCCCCCCAGCCGGACCCCCGGGAACCTGGAATGCAGAGCAGGTACGCTCTAGGTTTAGTCATTTAGCAGACTATGCTTCTATCCAAAGTCGCTAACAATTGAGGCTGAAAACTTCAAAACCTACAATCAAAATGGGAGTAGCTACAAAACCTACGCATATTATGTATACTAATAGTGTTTTTACTGTTACACTATGCATGTTTGTTGCTATGCTATGTGTTTTTATTGGGGTACTATTTGTTTATAGTGATACTATGTGTTTTACATTGATACTATGTGTACACTGTGAGTTTACTGTGCTTGTATTTCCATCAGGTTCCTGTGTGTCGATCCCAGTTCAGGGATGTCATGTGGGCTGAGAAAAGCTCACTCGGCCCTGGAGCTCCGCAGGGTCTCTGGTCCGTCATCTGACGAAAACGAGGGGGCTGGAATCGAAGACGAAAAAGGCCTGTCCTCCTCACCCAAGGAGCACATCAAGAACATGTGGCTGGACTTCAAGCTCCACCCCCACCAACGCCAGCCCTCCTCTTCCTCCCTCCGCAGTCTGCCGGACGGAGGAGGCAGGAAGGGCAAGAAGGCCAGCAAGGGGCGGAGCCACCAGGAGGAGGACGACAAAAGGGAGTCATGGCGACACCGCGTGACGGTCCCACAGCCGTTCCAGATGACCAGGCGTGAGGTGGAACGACAGCAGAGCGGGTTCAAGACACGCTCTGAGGTGGAGCTGGAGAACGTGGAGATGCGCCGTCAGCTGGAGGAGCTCAGCGAGTGCCAGAAGAGGTTCCGCGCCAGCCCAGTGCCCGCCCACGTGCGCCTCCCCCTCTACGAGGAGCTTCAGGAGCAACCCAAGCGGAAGCGCACGGAGCAGCAGCGGGAGCAGAACCTCCGCATCGCCCCGAAGCCATTCAGCTTCCTGGAACGCGAGCGGCGCCGCAAGGAGCAGCGGGAGCAGCAGCTGCACCTCCTCCAAACCTCCTCCCAGCAGGAGGTGAAGCCCTTCCGGGCCCAACCGGTGCCAAGGGCGGTGTACGCGGCCGCGGCGGGGGAGCATGTAAAGGAGGAGCAGCTGTACCGCTCCATCAAGATGCAGATGAGGGCAAAGGAGATGCTGCACAGCTCGGCCATGCCCCCCAGCATGCTGGCTCGCAGCCTCAGCCAATGCAAGAAGAGCAAGGACCCTGGTCCCGGAGAAGGGGACTTCTCCCACAGGCCCAAGATCAACGCGGACGTGCCCGACTTCGACGCCAAGCACCGCCTCTTCAAGCAGCACCTGGAGAGCCGCAAGGAGGTGCGGCCGGTCACCTCCTGCGAGCCCTTTACCCTGAGGACGTCCCAGATCACCTCCCACCGCGACCGCATCCTGGCCGGCATGGAGAAGGAGCAGAGCAGTCCCAAGCCGGCCCGCTGGCCCTACGTGGCGCCCCGGGCGCTCCACACGCCCTCCTCCAGTCTCTGTTCCTCCCTTTCCGGAAGCCTGGAGCTCCTGCCCGCCAAGGTCACCGACGCCTCCAAGAAACGCCAGGAGGCTGTGAGGTATCTCCAGAGGTTCACATCAGGGGTCCTATCTGCTTAGACCCCCGATCGGCGGCATTAGAAGGCATGTCTGCCGTGTAGACACCCTAGTCTCCTGTAACGCTTGTCTTGTGGTGACACTGCTGTGGATGACCCCCATATGTGCCTCCTCCTCCACTCCTTGTAGACTGAGTGTTCCTACAGCCTCCTAATGGCTCGTGGTATCGTCTCCTTCACCTCCCTTAAGACTGAACCTCCTCCCGCCACCTCAATGCCAGATCCCAACAGCCCCCTCTGCTCCTCCGCCACCTCCTTCTCATGTGACCAGCCTGTCTCCCCCTCGAGCAGAAAGGCTCTGGAGGAGAAGAGGAGGGCTGAGGAGGAGGAGGAGAACGGGCGGGAGAAGAGGAGGCAGAGGGAGCGGAAGCTGCAGAAGGTGATCTTCAAGCGTGCCCAGGCCAACGACCCCCACCTGGCCCTCTCCCAGACCTGCCCGGCCAAACTCCGGGAGTTCAGGTAGGACTGCTTGGAGCTAAGTCAAGTATCCCTGCCCTTTAACGCCAAATAAAAACTACAACTGTCCCATGGCTGCCAGATTCATGCAATACTCGGAAGGACGGTGTTCCATCTCAGGGTTTCTAACCATCCCTGGAAGGACGGTGTTCTTTTTCATGGTTTCTAAGCGTCCCTGGAAGGAGTGGTCCCTCTCCTCTCTCCTTCTCAAGGTTTCTCCCCTATGGGTTTTGGGGGAATTTCTCTTCTCCTTTAGAGGGCTTAGGGTTAAGGGTTGTTGTTTAATCTGGGCTTGTGAAGCCCTTTGGGACTGTAACTTGGATTAAGGACTAGACTAATAAAATAGACTGGAGAATGTAACAAAATATTGATTGAATGTCAATATAATAATAAAATAAATCAGTATCTACATTTGATTTCTTCATTTCGTCGTTGATTGAAAATGTTTTTAGTCGCCTGCTTTAAACAGAGCTGCTTTGTGTAGAGCCTGAGGTGGCGTGAGGTTGCTAGTGTAGATAAACCTCTGGACGTCTCCTCTGCATGTCCAGACTAATTTAGTAGTCGGGACATTCAATAATAGGGAAGTGAAAAAACTGCAAAATTGCTGATATGGATAATCTGAGAAAAGATTCAGTGAGGGTTGCCATTGGGGTGGCCAATCATGGGCAATTTTTCTTCTTTGGGTGATGGGGGGTAGCCACCCCAGGCCCCCCCGTGGACACGGCCCTGCTCCTCTGTTCTCCCAGGAAACAAGACCTCCAGCGCAAGAGGGAGTACCAGCAGGAGATCAAGGAGATCCAGGAGCGCGTGAAGGAGAGACCTCTGCTCCTGGAACAGGTGGCGCAGGTGAGAGCTATAGGCCCAGGTGGAGGGAAGAGGAGGAGAGCTTTCAAACGGAGAACCAGTACCAGAACCAAAAACCTGTAACTTTCCCCTACGCTACTGCTTTTGCCTTGCTGCGTATTTACAACACACATCATTAACAATATATTTACTTACTTATATATCTATTACACAGCAAGAAAAAACTGTATTGCATGACTTAATACTGACCATCTATACTGCGTTGGGTAAGATAACAAAGAGTCATAGAATATTGTAAATATATTATAATATTGTGTGGGATCAATAAAGGTTATCTCTGTCACCAGAGGAACGCCAAGACGGCCGTGGAGCGGCGTTACACAGAGGCTCTGCGTGGGTGTGGCCTGACGGAGGACTTCCTGTCTGGGACAGGAAACGGTTCTCCCCGGTCCGCACGCAAGACCTCTAGCGCCTCCAGATCCAGGTATTTGCTGTGTTAAAGGGACATATATTACCACCAGGTGTGATGTCCATTAGCCATTAGCCATAAAAAAAATCTGCCCATTAGTGACATCTGACCATCCACTGGTCAGGCTTGTGGTGGTAGTTCTATCCATCATACATCATACTAGGTGGACAAAATCAGGGCACTTTAAAGCTGTCACAGCTGTCATCCTGATCATCTTGTTAGGCACTTTGTATTGCTGTTTTGCACGAAAAGAACTGTATAAATAAAGTTGGATTTGATGTAATATATCAACTGGAGATGGAAATATTCAGTTGGTCTGAATAATTTGGTTGTTTGTTTGTTTTTTTCTTAGCTGCAAGTCCGACTCCCCTGTTGGCTGCCGGAAGAAGTTCCTCGATGTCCACAGCTTGGGCTCAGACCTCGCTGGAGGAGAGACCAAACATGGAGAGGAGGAGGAGGAGGAAGAGGAGAAGGGCAAGGGAGAGCGCTTGGTAAGAAGTCACGAGGAGGACAGTAGCCTCTCTGCCGATGAAAGCTACCACTACTCTGACGACCAGGAGAACTTCTCAGACGGTCAGGAGACGTACTCGGACGACAGCGAGGAGCAGCAGGTGGAGCACAGTGACAGGACTAGCCTGCATGTAGAAAACAGCAGCACATTAAACAAGGCAAGCGATGAGAAGTAGAACGGGTGTGTTTCATTTGCAGTCAAAGGACGGTGAAACTAGCTAACTGAAAGAAGGTATAGGAAAAGGCCATAAAAGTATTACTTGGTAGCGTTGAAGGGAAAACACATTTAATGGTGATGAGTTCATTTAACTATGACATACATGTATACATTTGTATGACAACTTCCCTTCAAGGGTAATTTGTGTTTTTGTGTGAGTTGTTGGTTACTTTTTTCATTGTTTTGTGTTTAATTAATTGCAAGGATGTATGCTAACATTATTTTCCTAAATTCCCATGGCTTTGTAATTATCGTGCAAGATCTCAAATATAAACTTTTTACTTGTCAGGCCAATCATATGACAAAAATGTTTGTGTGTGTATTTGACTTGAGGGCATTCTCACCATCGCTTTGTATTTATTGTGAAAAATGTAAATAATAAAAAATGTTATTGTCGAGGCCCTTCTTATATTTTTTTCCCATTGGAGTGCTTGGTGACTAATAATATGTAATAATAAGTGATAATATTACAGATAATCATTTATTTTAACATTATATTTTGTATCATTATAAATATGAACAAATAATATTCAAAATGCTTGAAATGTTAAATAACCTCAACCCAACTTGTGGGTGCGTCCAAGCAAGGACAAACACAAACACATGGCGCTCTCAAGAGAGACGGGGGCGGTTTTAATTCGATTGACTGCTCATTTGGGCCAATAAAGAGCTGGCTCGGGATAAATTGCTGCACCAATCAAACTTCGGCAAGGGGCGTGTACCTGGTCCAAAATTTTCCGCGGCGCGCGCCATGGGCCGAGACGGAATATCCTGGCCTGAACCGGTTTCAACCGGTCCTGGTCTTGAGCATGAACGGAGAGGAAGACACACACATTGGCACACACACACATTAAAACACACACACACACCACTGCTTGAATACACTTCATACGAGGAGAAGCACAACAAATAAAACAAGTCGAGAGTATATTTTTGGATGTGGTGTATCCGTAAAAGCTACGGCTGTTAGCTTCACTTAAACTGTTAGCCACGGGAAGCGGAGGAATCAATGACTAGTGCGTTAGCGTGCTAATAGCTAACCGTTAGCCTCTCGGATCGGAGATATCATTGACTTGTGCGTTAGCGTGCTAACTCGCTAATAGCTAACTGTTAGCCACGGAGAGCGGAGCAATCAATGACTGGTGCGTTAGCTTGCTAACTTGCTAGCGGCTAACTGAGCGGATTATCATAGATTTTGGAGGTGGATTTGGTTTCAGTTTTTTTTGCTATTTAGAAGATATTGAGTGCGACCCAGTGGAGAGTATCGGACGTGTTGAGCTCTGAAAACGTTACAAGGTGTACCTGAATGTGAGCTGATGTTTTGTTAGCCCGAGGAGCTAAACAGCTAGCCGATGTGAAGAGTAGTGTGGGCTGGAAGAAGCGTGGACCATGAGATAAGCAAAGATCTCACACTCTCCACTGAAAACTTAACTCGTTGGTTGAATATACACTTTACTTGTGTAAGAGAACGGCTCTCTCGGATCAAACAGGCTTCATACTCAACGTGCAAGACACATTGGGTAAGTTTAAAACATTCTATTCAACCCCAATTCAACTGTTTTTGTAGGTTCTGACTCAAATGCATGATTTATGTTGATGCCAAACTATACGAGTAATGATATGTGCCTCGTTACCACACGTTTTTGTAAATTATATGTTGACTGCTTGCATCGTTCGGATGGGCTGCAGAAGAGACATGATACATACAGCCTGTGTATGAGGGAGGGGTGATCTGGTTTCACCACGGAGGGCCGCTGTTTCCTCCACCAACACCTCTCCAATCCGCTCACCATGTGGTTTCACAGTTATAGTGCGCCAACCCTGTACTTACCAGCTAGGCTGCGACCACACGCACTTTTCTGGGCCTATTCCACAGTATTATGAAGTATCGAGGATAATCCCCACAGTCTAGTCGCAACATTTACTCACCTTTTGGAAGTGTCCTAACGGTTAGGCTTCCCCCTAACCCTGACTAAACATGGAATCACAGGACACACTGTCAGCATCTTGTCACTGTTACAGGCGGTGAAATATCTAGGGCGTATTGCAGTAAAGCATCGTTGTCAGGAGGATTAACCAGATTGACCGTTTTTCAAATAAAATTTTGTAAACATCGTTCTATTGCTGAAATCGTACGTGGGGAATTGGTGAAAGAGCCAGCAGAATGACGAAATATTTCCTCAAATACACACACTATTAAGGCCTATATGTGCTCTTTTATACAGTTGTACTTTAATTGACCAGCCTGAGACCAACCCGTTTACTAAACACGTTTATATAGTATTCGTTGTATTGGAACACATTTTCCTTGGACACAAATATATGTATTTGAACCTGTTACGACTGTACTAGATTTACTCATTGGAGTGTCTTATAGAAAACATTATTCCTGCATACTTAAAATAAATGACGGCATGTTGTAGCATGACTGCATTTGCCCATATTAGGTCATATATCTTTTTATTTTTGGTTTTGGTTTACTTTGTACTGTCATTACCGTCTGCTGTCTTTACAAAGCATTCTTTGAACACTGTGGCATTTACCAAACATTTCACACTAAATTCCTTCTTTTCAAATGGTTCTCCGGCCCAAGCAGGTGACCAGGCACCTGTGTGTTAAAGTGTATAGGATGGTTTCGCCCTCGCCTCATACTAGTGTATTCCGCAGTGTTTTCAAACGCAGCCATTCCATAGGAAAACAATGGTTGTACTACACTACAAGCAAGGCCAGACCAGGCCATTTCAAATGTATCTGTATGTATTTCAGGGGACAAAAACTGTTTTAGTGTAGATGGATGGCCAAAACTGAGAAAAAACAATGTTTAGTTAATGTGTACATGTCCTCAGAGAAGCAAGATTACATAGCATGGGTTTAAACGTGATGTGCCCCCTCTCTCCCTCCGCTGTACCCACTGCAGCTCCATGCCAGCAGAAATGACCATGTTGGCGGATCATGCAGCCAGACAGCTGCTAGACTTCTCTCAGAAGCTGGACATCAACCTGCTGGACAATGTGGTCAACTCCATGTACTACGACATCGGATCACAGGTAAGGAACTCTTACCCATTCAGCATTTGTAGAACACCTTGATTTCCATCAGGTTTCTTTACATGATCACCACACACAAAGATCAGGAAGCAGGATAGAGTAGTAACCTGTAGGCATCCTATAGCAAGATGCCCCCTAACCCCTACCTGCTCCTTAATGACATGTTTCTGAATACTCTGCTAGTTACTTGGGATAAAAGTAACTGCTGAACGACTCAACAGTAGGACCAACATTCCTCTCTTAGTTGGTTATATTCTGAAAGTGTACAGATACTCATACAGTCGGACTGCCGTCTCTGTGTATTGTAAAAATGTCTGTTTTTCAGCAACGAATGGCTCAGGAGGTGTTGACGAACCTTAAGGATCACCCGGACGCTTGGACCAGGGTGGACACGATCTTGGAGTTCTCCCAGAACATGAAGACCAAGGTACACACACTTTATTGATCTCAATAAACGCACCATGTGCTACAATCCTTTTATTATGAAATATTTTTTATCTTGATGAGCTAAATATATACGCATATCTTTTAACTTAAGCTTCAAGTAAATAGCACTTGACCTGGCGTACAATTTCATCAGAACTTTGCACAAAAATGACATTGAATATGCCTTCAAAAAAAATACATATTCATATACATATTAAAATATCTATATTTGTGCATTGTCCATAAGGGGGCAACACGAGAGCCATAACTACTTGTATAGGTACATTTATTTAAACATTAACGTAATGTTGATGTTGAAATAAATCTCAGCGCGAGTTCAAATGAATGATTCATAATTATCATTTGATAGCCTCGTTTTTATACAGGTCAGGTTATATTCATACTGGTTTAAATAAACAATTTGATAATATTTCTCCATTTTTGCTGCGCAAGACTGTTGTGCGAAAGGATCATTCATATTTGCAAGAGTTTTGTGCAAAATGATCCCTTCGCACAAAAATCTTGCGAATATTAATCGAATATAAATTGTCACAAATGTCTTTTTTTTGTACAATTTTGAATATTCGTTATTCGTTGACAGCTTCCACGCAGCTATCTTGCGTGATATTGTAGTTTTGCTTTTTGCATTATTAAAATAACACTGTAGAAATGAAAAGCGAAAACAATTGGGTGATTAAAACACAATTCTGCAGCAGGTAATCTCCGCTGGCTCTTAGGCAGGGAAAGATGAGCACTATGAAATGACCTCCTGACAGAGGTCCAAGATGGGTCCAAACAAGCAATGTTACATTAGGCATGCCCATGAGGTTCTGGTCGTCGAAGAGCCAGCCCAAATTGGATTGTATGGTCACAAAGGTGTGGAGAAGTCACCCCGCTGATCAGGTGAACTTAAGTAACCTAACCTCCCACTGCTATAGCTGCACAGACAGAACAACCGTGGGCGTTCCAGGTCAGGTGCTAGGCCAATATCTTGTAATAAGCAGATTATTTCCTAAAGGCTTTAATATGCATTATTAGCATCATTTTTTGTGTTACGGTCACTGCTCAAATTGGTAGAACATTTTCAAATAAAGATTTGAAATACACTATGAAGGTAAAGCACCAACTAGATTTTCTCTAGCTATGGAGATGATCAACAGGCCAAATGTACTACACAAGCACTCCTCTCCCCTTCCTGCTCTGGAACAGGGTGTGCAGCGTGGGAACACAGCGCTTATTTTGAGGAAAGGAGAGAGTGATTTGATGCAGAAATGTTGGGTTGATGGCGGCTGTGACGGTTATTTGATTTAGTTTGCAGTGAACCCCGAACCTTACCTTATTTAAATGTTTTTTTTTAGTACTACGCCCTGCAGATCCTAGAAACTGTAATCAAAACTCGTTGGAAGATTCTCCCAAGAAATCAGTGTGACGGTAAGAATGTAACTAAATAAGCTTTTAATTGAATAACTTTGCTTAATTTTACCATGGTGCTCTGTTTTCTTCTTAATATGTATTACCAGTAGGTTGCTTTGTCTTGCTAGGCAGAGGTTGTAGCTTGCGTTCTCTTATGCACACTTCTCAATTTCACAGGAATCAAGAAATATGTTGTGGGGTTGATAATCAAGACCTCTTCTGATCCTGTTAACGTAGAGGTACGCTGGTCATTGCTCTCAACCGTTGTCCTGTCTGTGGTGTTATTCTGCATTGCATGTAGTCAAACCTACTGAAATGTAAACGTTTAAATATGCTTGTTTTTGTGTTTTCAGAAGGAGGGTGTGTACATTGCAAAACTCAACATGATCCTTGTTCAGGTAAACGCATCCCACAACCTCAATGTTTTATTCATCCTGTAGGACGTTTTCCAATAAGATAATAAAGACAATACTTCATTGAACTTAGACTCAAAATTCAGGGTAAGCCGCAGCCTACCATCACTTGACGTAGAAGAGATACAACATTGGATAACATTATTAATCCTGTGAGGGAAATACAACATCAAATAAATAGCTGTAATACCAGGGGATGAGTAATTAGAAGTACTGTAATAATGGCTAAGAAGTGTTGCTATACTGTAGCTGAAGTGTTGGGGATCAAGGTCTATTAGGCAGTGATGCTCAGCTGTAGCCCTCTGCCCCATCAGATCCTGAAGCAGGAGTGGCCCAAGCACTGGCCCAACTTCATCAGTGACATCGTGGGGGCGAGCCGCACCAGCGAGAGCCTCTGTCAGAACAACATGACCATCCTCAAGCTGCTCAGCGAGGAGGTGTTTGACTTCTCCAGTGGACAGATGACCCAGGTCAAGGCCAAACACCTCAAGGACAGGTAAGGAGCCCTACACTGACTACACACTAGACTAGTGCTACACTGACTCCGCACTAGACCAGTGCTTCACTCGACTAGGGATGGGGATCGAGACCCGGTTCTATAAGGACCCGGTTCCAAATTTCTCAAAACCTGAAAATCAATAAGGTCCGAGCTTGTCGATACTGCGATCGAGTCTAGTGGGTCCTATAACGTAACATTATAGTAGTAACGTAGTAACGTTATATCTCGAGAGCCATGTCATTTAAATCAAATTATTGGTGCAAAAACATACATGGGACGTAATAAAGTTATTGAATTCAATTGCCTGCCAATTGCTGTTAAACTAAACGAAGAAGAATTGAATTGCCATCACGCCCTCGTTCGCCTCATTTCTAATTTGGTCAATTGGTTGCTTGATATGATGGCTGAACGTGCAAAGCGGTCAAAGGCATGGCTACATTTCAGTAAAGCGAAAGATAAGGAGGAAGCTAAATGTTAATTTCTTGTAAGGGGGGGAACCCAATGTCAATGCATAAGCACCTCAACATTGCGGATTGGTTAACACCAAAACGCTGTACCTTCGACTGACTTCCAGTCGGAACACCCCCAACTCCGGCTGCCGTTGCAGGACAATCATCCTCCTCCACTCATGGTGCGAGCACCCCAACTTCCTAGCAAGTCCTGTTCATTGAAATAATAGTTGTATTGATAATAATCTAAATATATCTAATCTCTTAAATGTGCTATATCAGTTATCCATAAACCACGCCTGCCTGCTAAACAGCCGCCTACTAAGATATTCTGGCCGTCTTGCTCTGACTTAATTAAATGTAATGTCTAGAAATCCGCTCTGTGTTTTCTGCTTCCAATGATTCTAAACATGTCAACAACAGAGTAACAAAGACTATTCCAATAGCAAGGTTTTGAGATTCCTGGATTAAGATGGGATGATTGTTTTATTTGATTGGAACCTTGTACCTCGAGCCTTGCAAGATCGAATAGACTGCAAATGCGTGTTGTCCTTACATTAACTGGCATGGTATGCAGCATCATACAACTTTGGATAGGATGCCATAATATTAATATTCCTCCCATATTTCCTCAAATACTCAAATTCATTTTAAAAGAGAGATGACTATTGTGGGACAGAGGGAGATTTAAATATTAGGTAAATATATACAGAACAAGCCTGCACAAGACTGTTTATGACTCCTTCAGAACACTTAAGTCGGAAAACAAATTGCTTAAACATGAAAAACAGTCAGACTCACAGTTAAACAATAAAGAAATACCAATTATGTTAAGAATTTATTCTCGTCTTGCCTTTCCACCAAATAATAGAAACGTATGGATAGTGGTATCGATAAAGACTCGGATCGTTTAGCAGTCTCGAAAATGGTGTCAATAAAAATGAACGTTCCCCATCCCTACACTCAACAATAGACCAGGAACTGCTAGACTAACTAGTTATATAGTCCAACTCCACTATCTCAGTTATAACCAATAATCTCTTGTCTCTGGTCTTCCAGCATGTGCAACGAGTTCTCCCAAATATTCCAGCTGTGCCAGTTTGTCATGGTGAGTAGAAGTAGAGCGACTGAGCTGAAGTGTTCCCAGCTTCTGCACTTGGACCCTAACGTGTACCTGTTCTACTGTTGGGAGGATTCCCAGAATGCACCTCTTGACCCTTTTTTGTCCCTGTCCTGTTTTAGGAGAATTCCCAGAATGCACCTCTGGTCCACGCCACACTGGAGACGCTGCTGCGCTTCCTGAACTGGATCCCGCTGGGATACATCTTTGAGACCAAGCTCATCAGTACTCTGGTGTACAAGGTACAGGTTCAAGATCGTAATGTGTCTCCTGTTATTATGATTGTGCCAGTGGCTCTACTCACCAACTAACCATGGGCAGTATGTCAAGTTGTACTGACCCATGTTCGATTCTGACCTGCGGTCCTCTATTCATCAACCCAGTTTCGTTTTTATCCTCACTCACCTGTCCATAAAAGCACCAGGCCCATAAACATGTAGATGAAAAGAATATAGAATGTTTGGAAAATCTACAAATAAGATGGAAAGGTCTCGCAAAGATGTTCTTGCATTGCAACTGTAACGATCACAGGAACAGTTTAACATTGTGTGGGGATCTCCATATCTTTATACCTGGGTCGATGTTGCTTTCTCACACCGTTTATTTAGTCAAGACTTCAGAGTGTTAGGTTCACTGCTCACTGGGCTCTTTACCTGTACACCAGTTCCTGGACGTGCCGATGTTCCGCAACGTGACCCTCAAGTGTCTGACGGAGATTGCGGGCGTGAGCGTCAACCAGTACGAGGAACAGTTTGTCAACCTGTTCACCCTCAACATGTGCCAGCTCAAACAGGTAAACACAAACTCCTGCGGGGACTCTACAGAATGCTTGATGGGTGGCAGAGCTCCGGCGGCTGGGAGTCAGTAAGACGTCGCTAAACGGTTGCCATGTGACCCATGTTCAGATGCTGCCCCTCAACACCAACATCCGCCTGGCCTACTCCAACGGGAAGGATGACGAGCAGAACTTCATCCAGAACCTCAGCCTGTTCCTCTGCACCTTCCTCAAGGAGCACGGCCAGCTGGTCGAGAGGAAGCCCAACCTGAGGGAGACGCTCATGGAGGTGAGAGATCTTTGGCCGATGCAGGCCTGTAAGAAGCCCATCCAATCATTTTATTTGGCCCAAATGTAATGATTAGATATCTGTCTGTCTACCTTCTAGGGCTGTCAATTAATATTTTAAATTAGACATACACATTTTAATTGACATTCAAATGTGTTTTTTTTTGTTTGTTTTGTTTTTTTAAAGCACTCCCACATTTTAGCTAGTTTATGCACTGCATGACGGACAGGAGTGACAAAGCAAGCGGAAACCAACAAAATAGTTTATTTCTAATCCCTCACTCAGTAGCGGACATTAAATACATCGCTGCTCAGACGGAGCTTCACCATCCACACACACTGTAGCGTTATACTATGTGTCCGGGAAGCCTAACCCTTGGATGCGGGTATTAAATAAATCGCAGCTCAGAAGGAGCTTCACCATCCACACACACCGTGGCGTTATATACGCAGTCAACCGCTACCCAGACAGAGCTCCACACATCCACACAAACTGCACCGCTGGTGCCCCTTGGTCGTGACGTCAGATTACCTCGGAAAAGGTAGTCTGACCTCACGAAAAGAACACAACCTGTGTTCGCAGCAGAGTGGAACTTTCACGTAGTGTTTTGGGGAGAATGGCAAAAACATACGATTTTACCCCTTTTTTCTCTAAATTGGGGACTTATTTTAGTAACAGTGATAAAATGGCATAGATTACTATGGTGACGATCATATAAGACAAATTACCACGTTTTAAACAAAAAAAGGTTGGAAAAAAAGGTTTTTTGGTTCACTGGCTCTTTAATGGAAAGATAATTGTTGTTGTTTCACAGCAGAGCTGTGTCCATTCAACAGAGAACGCGCTGTCTCTCGGTGTGAGATCAAATTAATGATTTGTAATTGTTGTTATTCTATAACCCAGTCTTCCACCAGGCTAGGTAGACCTGTTGCTAAAGCTAGTCGCATGTTTTGGGGTAGTGGTTTTGGAGGGAGGCCTGAAGGGCAGAGTGGGATACTTTCAAAATCTAGCTTACTCTGGCTGATTTCTCCACATTCCCCACCTCACATGTTGATTGGGTTAACACAACGTGTCGAAGCAGATGCACATTACAGATGTAAGAAGTTTGGGATCCGGGCCTGAGACCTAGAAATGGGGTCCCAGGCCAAAGGAGTTGGTGAACCAGTTTGTTAATGTGTGTGGTTCCCATGTCTCCCAGGCCCTGCACTACATGCTGCTGGTGTCAGAGGTGGAGGAGACGGAGATCTTCAAGATCTGTTTGGAGTACTGGAACCACCTGGCGGCCGAGCTGTACCGCGAGAGCCCCTTCTCCACCTCCACCTCCCCCCTGTTGTCCGACGTCCCGCCGCGGCGACACCTCTACCTGCCCGTCCTGTCCAAGGTGAGACCAGGGGGTGTGGCCTAACGCATTGTATTCTGAACGGCTGGCAGTTGCCACAGTTGCCGCTTCACGTAATGATTGTCTATGATAATTACTCCTGAGGGTAGGTTTTTCTAACCTCCTTTAATGGTCAATCTCTCATACATGGAGATGGGAATTGGTTACCTCTGTTGTACCAGCCAAGCTTAACTGGTAGAGCAAGGCATTCACGCTGCCAGGGTTGGGGATTTGATTCCTCACCAGGGCCATCCCATGCTAAGAATGTATGCATACACATTATTGTCAGATATTGCTTTGGACCTTTGCACTAAGAGTAAGAACACAAATGGGAATAACACAATACAATAATCCTACACAATGAATCTTATTTTATAAAGTAAGGTAATACTAACCATGTCTTTTATATATTTTGTATGCATGCCTCCACAGTGCCTAGATTGAAGAGTGGTACTCTGGTTAAACGTATACTTATACACTAATATCATATGTGCAGGTTCGTCTGCTGATGGTGAGCCGCATGGCCAAGCCTGAGGAGGTGCTGGTGGTGGAGAATGACCAGGGGGAGGTGGTGCGGGAGTTCATGAAGGACACGGACTCCATCAACCTCTACAAGAACATGAGGGAGACGCTGGGTGAGCGCACCACAAATTCACTTCCTTACTCCGCCCATGTACCGAGAGGCGTGCGGCAGACCGCCGTCGACCACACGTAGTATCTGGCTCTCATCAGGACACACATCAGGACATGTTGGCCTTGTAGCATCAATGCTAATCTGTTTTCAGTCTGAGGTGGCTACTGCTTACCAATGATATTGTCCTCAATACAAAAAACAAATGTACGGCATGGATGAATGTGGGCAAATAAATAGTAGTTTTCCATTTTATTTGTAAGCCCTTAATCTTGGCTCCAATCTCAAAGGGTTAAAGGACAAGCCCCCTCCTTCCAGGGTTCAGGGTGCACTGGGTGCCCAATGGGCAGAGATGTAGAGGCAGTGTGTCTGTCTCTCATTATGTCTACCCGTCTCCTCCACCACAGTGTACCTGACTCACCTGGACTACGCAGACACGGAGCGCATCATGACGGAGAAGCTTCACAACCAGGTGAACGGCACCGAGTGGTCCTGGAGGAACCTGAACACGCTCTGCTGGGCCATCGGGTCCATCAGTGGGGCCATGCACGAGGAGGACGAGAAGAGGTTCCTGGTCACCGTCATCAAGGTCAAGACCTCTCGGTTCTTACTAACCACTCACCCCCATCCCCATGTTGTAGGTCCGGGGTAGATTTGCAGTCCTGCCGTCTCTACAAAGATACTTGTGCAGTATAGCGAGCAGGGAAGGAACATCCGGATATGTAGGAATTTTGTCTTGTACTCAACAAAAGAATAAGATGAAGACACATTCTGTGTTTTTTGATTTCTGTTGGAAGCGCATTTAGACGATTTTCCCAGTAAAACAATATTATGTGTATTTGGGCTTGGAAAACGCTAAACTCCCCCTTTGTGTTCAAGTTGACGTCATTTCAAGTGTAAATTTAGGCATCTGTACGAGTTGCCCTACCGTATGCTGTTTTATAATGCTCACCTCAACATTGTTAATAATAACAGAATAATAGATTCTGTGGTCAGCATTCCCTGCCCATGACAACATGTGCGGATGGTTTGTATTGGTTGAACTGGTGTTCAATAACCTAATGATACTAACCGTGTGTACTGGCCTTCAGGACCTGCTGGGGCTGTGTGAGCAGAAACGGGGGAAGGACAACAAGGCCATCATAGCCTCCAACATCATGTATATCGTGGGCCAGTACCCTCGCTTCCTCCGGGCCCACTGGAAGTTCCTTAAGACCGTCGTCAACAAGCTCTTTGAGTTCATGCATGGTAAGGCCAATGACCTGGGGCGGGGGGGCACAATAGTCTAGGCAGATAGATTCTGTCGTACCCCACTGTCCGCCACCCAAGTGGCTTTGGATGAATGTGTCTGATGAAAGATAGTACATGAGTACATCCTGTGACCACATCATCATTAATGTGAAAGGTTGTTCTTCCAAGAGCTGTCCTCTTTGCGTGCACCATGGGAACCTTTGAGCTTTTGGAGAGTTGATCTCTAAAGACACTATTGAAGTAGACTTTGGGAAAATGGCCGGATAGCCAGATCCCAAGTTTGGCCATGTAAATCAGGCTCAGATTCGCCTAGTTCCATGGAATGTACAAATGTACAAATACAATGATGATGAACAGTGAATCAGGTGTATGTTATGTAAATGTGATAATGGTTATTGTTGAAGTGTCGCCCAAACACCGTAGAGGTGGGGACTGTACGGTACTAATTGACTGAAGATAGTCCTCCTGTTGGAGAGGCTTTCTACAAATGCATGGCCTTTTGGGTCCAAAACACTAAAGTGAGTGTTTTCTGTTCTTCCGGTCCCCAGAGACCCATGACGGCGTGCAAGACATGGCGTGCGACACCTTCATCAAGATCGCACAGAAGTGCCGCCGCCACTTTGTGCAGGTGCAGGTGGGCGAGGTGATGCCCTTCATAGACGAGATCCTGAGCAACATCAACACAATCATTTGTGACCTGCAGCCACAACAGGTAACACACACGCAAGCACACACACAGACACACACTCAGGTTATACTCGTAGTCACCTGTAATAACTCGTCAGAAAGCAACACGCATATCTGTCACATCTGTAGTCAGGATGTAACTCACACCTGTTGCATCTGTAGTCAGGAAGTAACACAGCTGTTGAATCTATAGTCAGGAAGTAACACACTCCTGTTGCATCTGTAGTCAGGAAGTAACACACACCTGTTGCATCTGTAGTCAGGAAGTAACACACAGCTGTTGCATCTGTAGGCAGGAAGTAACACACCTGTTGCATCTGTAGGCAGGAAGTAACACACACCTGTTGCATCTGTAGTCAGGAAGTAACACACACCTGTTGCATCTGTAGTCAGGAAGTAATACACACCTGTTGCATCTGTAATCAGGAAGTAATACACACCTGTTGCATCTGTAGTCAGGAAATAAAAACGAAGTGTCTTCTATAACTGCTGGGTCCTCCCTGCACTCAGGTCCATACGTTCTACGAGGCGGTGGGCTATATGATCGGAGCGCAGACGGACCAGGCTGTGCAGGAGCACCTGATAGAGAAGTACATGATGCTGCCCAACCAGGTGTGGGACAGCATCATCCAGCAGGCCACCAAGGTAAGCCTCTCTCCATCTGACATGAAGGAACTGATGGAGAACCACACGGCCATAATGTGTCAAATTAAAGACGCATATTTAAATCACAAATTGGACTTCATGTTTCACAGGGGCTATTGATGGTCCACAATGTAACCCTGTACATCATTTGTTGGGTTTCAGCTCGGTCTGTGTAGAACGTGGACATGATTGGTTGGGATTTTGCTCTCTGTGTAAAACGTGGACTCAATTGGTTGGGTTTTTGCTCTGTCTGTGTAGAACGTGGACATCCTGAAGGATGCGGAGACGGTCAGGCAGCTGGGCAGCATCCTGAAGACCAATGTGAGGGCCTGCAAGGCGGTGGGCCACCCCTTCGTAGTGCAGCTGGGCCGCATCTATCTTGACATGCTTAACGTCTACAAGTGTCTGAGTGAAAACATCTCCTCCGCCATCCAGAGCAATGGTCAGTCCTGCCGTCTGTCTGGATCTGCTCTTGTTAGAAGGGCTGTCTGTTGGGGCGCCCCGGTAGCTCACCGTGTAGAGCGTGTACCATTTAGGCTTAGTCCTTACCGCAGCGACCCGGCTTTGATTCCTGCCCGTGGTCCTTTGCTTTATGTCTCCCCCTCTATCTCCCATACCTTCCTATCTATCTCTGTAATAAAACATATCTTTAAAAAAAAAAAGAAGGGCTTTCTGTCTATCCTCGTATTAGTATTTAGCGCTTTGTGGTGTGTTGTCCTACAGGGGAGATGGTGACCAAGCAGCCCCTGATCAGGAGCATGCGGACGGTGAAGAGGGAGACCCTGAAGCTCATCTCGGGCTGGGTCAGCCGCTCCAACGACCCCCAGATGGTGAGGACCAGGACACTGCTTCTTGTTCCTTACGTTCCCTGGTGTTGGGAAGGCATCCTCCACTTTAACAGTTGATTGTCTTATATGCACATTCATAAAGTGTGTGTGTGTGTGTGTGTGTGTGTGTGTGTGTGTGTGTGTGTGTG
>JAOPJO010000111.1:5671832-5683458 GCA_027123675.1 Molva macrophthalma
TGTGTGTGTGTGTGTGTGTGTGTGTGTGTGTGTGTGTGTGTGTGTGTGTTTTTGTGTGTGTGTGTGTGTGTGTGTGTTTTACTATACACGTGAGGACTAACCCTGTGTGTGTGTCTCCTCGGTGCAGAGCATGCTGTGTGAGGAGCTCCACCTCCACGCGGAGAACCTGTCCCGCCGGGTGTGGGAGCTGCTGATGCTGTTGCCCACCTGCCCCAACATGCTGCTGGCCTTCCAGAACATCTCAGACGACACGGTTAGCCTCCTCCATACCTCCTCCTCCATACCTCCTCCATGCCTCCTCCTCCTCCTCCATACCTCCTCCTCCTCTTCCATACCTCCTCCTCTTCCATACCTCCTCCTCCTGCTCCTCCTCAGGACCACAATGGCAGCGCTGAACATGCATGGGAACAGCGGAGGGTGTTGGCAGGATGATGGCACAAAGTTAGCATGATGTTCGCACAATGGTAGCAGGTTGTGCTGCTCAAGAAGTTTTGTTTTCTTATGGGAATAAAAAGGTGTGTCCATCTGTAAGCAATTCCCAAAGAGGTGGATCTATTTTCAGGGACATTTTCTGATATAATCCGTTAATAAAGTGGGTGTTTTAAAATACCATGTCATGCTAACATTAGGACTTGTTCTGTGTGCGTGTGTGTATCAGAGTGGGGAGGCTCTGTCCTGGAAGGACCTGCTGAGGATCAGGAGTCCCCACAAGCTGCTGTACGCGTTGGAGATCATCGAGGCTCTGGGCAAGCCCAACCGACGCATCCACAGAGAGTCCACGGTACACAACATTACACACCATTCACCTGTTCCATCCAACAAGACTCCACAGTACACAACTTTCACAGCATTCAGCTCTTTCATCTGGAGAAAAACTCTTATAAAAACTCATATAATATGCATGTCAAATGCGATGCTTCTTAATACAAATTGTCCCATGCCCAGACACTGACAGACTGTCCTTTATCTGATGGTTCTGTCTGGCCTCTCACACTGCAGGGCAGCTACAGTGACCTGTACCCAGACTCCGATGACTCTAGTGAGGACCTGATAGAGAACAGCAAAAACTCATGGAGCTGCAAGGTACCCAGCCTGGTCTCACATCACTATCCATGGTCACAATGTTCTGCTGGTGGTGGTAAACCATGAAATCATGTCCAGTACTAACCCCCCTCCTCCACCTCTTTCCTACGCCTCCTCCACCTCTCTGTCCTACTTCTCCTCCACCTCTCTCCTACCTCTCGTCCACCTCTCTCCTACCCCTCGTCCACCTCTCTCTCCTACTCCACCTCTCTCCTACCCCTCGTCCACCTCTCTCTCCTACTCCACCTCCACCTCTCTCCTACTCCGCCTCCACCTCTCTCCTACTCTGCCTCCACCTCTCTCTCCTACTCCGCCTCCACCTCTCTCCTACTCTGCCTCCACTTCTTTCCTACTCTGCCTCCACCTCTCTCCTACCCCTCGTCCACCTCTCTCTCCTACTCCGCCTCCACCTCTCTGTCATACTCCTCCTCCACCTCTCCTATCCCTCCTCCACCCCTCTCCTCCTTCCTCCCCCACCTCTCCTATCCCACCCTCCATCTCTCTCCTACTCCTCCTCCACCTCTCTCTCAACCTCATCCTCCTCTCCATCCATCTCATCTTCTCCTCCTTCAGTTCGTGTCGTCCGGAGGTCTTCAGCTGCTCCTGGAGATCTTCAACTCGGCTATCTTGGAGCCACGGGACAACGAGTCCTGGACCGTGGTGAGGCGAGAGGATGGAGACCATGTTCTATTTAAACTGATCAGATGGGTCTAGGTAGCCTGGCAGTCTTGTACAGTTTGAGGATGTTTAGAACATGCTTGGTCAATAGAAATACAACTACAGTCTCTGCTGCAGTCACAGCTCTGACTGCTGCTAACACTGTAGTTGTAGAACATGCTTGGTCATTGGAACTACGACTACAGTCTCTGCTGCAGTCACAGCTCTGACTGCTGCTAACATGCAAGACTTTTCTTAGAGCTGTGACATCACACGGGAGGTGTCCACGCTGGTGCACCAAGCTCTGATCAACTCACCGTTTTTTGACTCCCTTCCTCTACCCCTCCTCTCTTCCCCCTCCTCTCATCTCTTCTCCCTTACTTCCTCTTATCATTCGCTCCTTCTTTCTCACCTAAACCACCTCCTCCTTCTCCTCCTTCTCCTCCTTCCTCCGACCCCAGTGGCTGCTGGACTGCCTAGCCTGTCTGCTCAAGCTGATCTGCCAGTTTGCGGTGGAGCCATCTGACCTGGACCTGGCCTACCACGATGTTTTCTCCTGGTCCGGGCTGACCGACAGCCAGCGCAAGCGGCCCTGGCCCGGCAAGTCCCGCAAGGCCACCGGGGAGCACGGCAAGGGCCTCCACATCCCCCGCCTCACGGAGGTAAACGCCATGCGCTAGGCTAACAGGCTAACAATACCAGGCTAACAGAGCTAGCTACCAACAGAGTTGATGGTATGCTAACAGAGCCAGCTTCTAACAGAGCCAGCTGCTAACTGGCTAATTATCGGCTACCAGAGCTAGTTCCTTAGGGACTAACAGAGCTATAAACAGTCTAACGGAGCTGCTACCAGAGCTAGCTATTAACAGACTTACACAGCTGATTATAGGAGAACAGAGATAGCTACTAACAGAATAACAGAGCTGATTGTAGGCTAACAGGGCTAATTACAGGCAAACAGCTAGTTACTGATTATATTGCCCTGTTTAAACAGACTTTTTTGGGGGGTTATTTTAAATGTCAATTTCCACTGTAGAGCTCGTGTGTGGGATATTGATGTGTGATGGAGTTGTGGTTGAACCTGGTCCGCAGGTGTTCCTTAGCCTGGTCCAAGGTACCAACCTCATCCAGAGACTCATCAACGTGGCCTACACCTATGACAACCTGGCGCACAGGTAACCACGCCTAGCCTTGAGCATCACTTATCGTCATGGTAACCACACATCACATCTACAGCACTTGTCATTGTGGTAACCACACGCCACCATATTCACCGCCTATCGCCATGGAAACTAAAAACTGTGCAGTGACTCATGTCACATGGCTCATCCCTGACTGTCATATCAACGGTTTGTTTATTTGTTGTTGTGTCCACCAGGGTCCTGAAGGCTCAGTCAGACCATCGCTCCCGTCATGAAGGTAAGGGCTTCCCTCTCAGGTTATCCTTTCAAGGTACACCTCACCTGCAGAGTAAAACCAGAGAACTAACAGTCTCACGGTCTCCCTGGTTCCTGGCAGTGACCCACTACTCCATGTGGCTGATGGTGAGCTGGGCCCACTGCTGCTCCCTGGTCAAGTCCAGCCTGGCGGACAGCGAGCACCTCCACGACTGGCTGCGGAAACTCACCCTGCTGGTCCCCGAGGTGAGGAGACCACACACACACACACACTGCACACACACACATAAACACACCACACACATAAACACACACACACCATACACATAAACACACACATAAACACACACACACACCACACACATAAACACACACACACCACACACATAAACACACCACATACATAAACACACCACACGCATAAACACACACACACACACTGTCTCTGTCTCACTGTGTGTGTGTGTGTGTGTGTGTGTGTGTGTGTGTGTGCGTGTGCGTGTGTAGCCGGCAGTGAGGCATGAGGCGTGTAACGGGCTGTACAAGCTGTCTCTATCGGGCCTGGAGGGAGGAGAGTCCATCAACAGGTCCTTCTTGCTGCTGGCTGCCTCCACCCTGCTCAAGTTCCTCCCCGACGCCCAGGCCCTCAAACCACTCAGGGTAGGACGCTCTCTCTTTGTCTCTCTGTCTGACTCTCTCTCTCTCTCTGTGTCTGTCTGACTCTCTGTCTGTGTCTGTCTGTCTGACTCTCTGTCTGTGTCTGTCTGTCTCTTTCTCTGTGTCTCTGTCTGTCTCTTTCTCTGTGTCTCTGTCTGTCTCTGTCTCTCTCTGACTCTGTCTGACTTTCTGTCTCTCTGTCTCTTTCCTGTGTCTCTCTGTCCCTCATCTCAGTCTGTCTGTCTGTTAAACGTTATGTATCTCTATTTAATTGTATGTCTCTCTCTCCGTCTCCCATTCTGCCTATGTCTCTCTTCACTTATTCTCTTGTATTACTCTTTCGCTAACTCCCCTGCCTCTTTCTCTTTTCTCCTTCAGCCTCTTTATATAGCTCCCTCTATTTCCCTCTTTCTGACGCTCTCTCTCCCTCGCTATCGCATATGATTCATGGTCATTATCCTGTCACTGACAGCCTAGGTGGTTACTGTATCACAGGCCTACAGGGAATAGTCCCAGTGACCTGAAGCTCACTCTAGTTGTTGTGTGTTCAGATGGAGGACTTTGAGGAGGAGCCCATGCTGAGGACGGGCTGTAAGGAGTACTTCTGGCTGCTCTGTAAACTCATCGATAACATCCACGTGAAGGACGCCAGCCAGGTAGGATGCCTCGTCCACCCCGCCCCGCCACCACTTCCTGTTTAATAAAGCCACCTGTTCTGTCCCATTTGATCCCCATGCATACTGTTTACCTGCTTACTGCAACTGGCCCGTCAAATCCTGTAGTTGAACTCACCTGTTCATTACCTGTTGATTACTGGTCTCCATGGTTACCGTCTACCTGTTTAACCACAGACCACTCTGCTGGACCTGGACGCGTTGGCCCGGCACCTGGCCGACTGCATCAGGACGTAAGAATATTCACTCCTCCTCCTCACCCCATCCCCCTCCTCTTCGTCCTCCCCAATCCTCCTGCTCCTCCTCCTCTTCCTCACCAACATCCTTCTCCTCCTCCTCCTAACCTTCCTCCTCCTCCTCCCCATCTCCTCCTACAGATAGTGAATGGAGATGCATTTAGTTTCATGTCTTAATGAACCACAATCCCCCACCTCCGTCCTCCCTCCCCAGGCGGGAGATCCTGGACCAGCAGGACGGCGCCATCGAGGACGACGGCCTCACGGGCCTCCTGCGCCTCGCCACCAGCGTCCTGAAGCACAAGCCCCCCTTCAAGTTCTCGCGCGAGGGCCAGGAGTTCCTGCGGGATGTCCACAACCTGCTGTTCCTGCTGCCCAGCCTGGCCGACCGCGCCCAGCCCAAGTGCAAGTCCCACGCCGCGCGCGCGGCGGCCTACGACCTGCTGGTGGAGACGGTGAAGGGCTCCGTGGAGAACTACCGGCTGCTCCATAACTGGGTCATGTCCCAGCACATGCAAGGTGAGCCCCCCTGCACCTTCTCCCCTCCGCACCCTCAAGAACTTAATTGATCCCAGACGGGAGATTCGGGTGTTAGCGTGTGCATACCTGAATTATAAAAGCTTTCATACAGTGGTTAAACCGATTATGAACTCCTGGTTGTTCATATGTATTAGATGACTTCACCCAAACCCTTTCAGAAGCTGTACTCTTGATATGTTTGCTATAAGAGATGCTGTCTAGTCAGACTGCAGGTTCGCGGTCATTCAGTGTCCTGTGTGTGTGCAGCCTCCCACGCGCCCTACAAGTGGGACTACTGGCCCCACGAAGACGTGCGTGCCGAGTGCCGCTTCGTGGGCCTCACCAACCTGGGAGCCACCTGCTACCTGGCCTCCACCATCCAGCAGCTCTACATGATCCCAGAGGCCCGCCAGGCCATCTTCACCGCCAAGGTACCCTCACTGTTACCATGACCTTACTGTTACATTACTGTAACCATGGCCATACTATTGCATTACTGTTACCGGGACAATACTATTACAATACTGCTACATTACTGTTAACATGACCATATTGTTACACTGCTGTTACTCTCACCATGACCATCCTGTTGGGTTTCTGTTAGTGTTACCATGACCATCCTGCTGCACTAATGTTACCATGACGATAGCCTGCCAGGATGATATGTTTCATTGCTGTTACGTTACTGTTACATATGGTGAAAAAGTGGTGCAGTGATCAATGCTTTATTCTCACGTGTCGTCTTATCTCCTGGTCTTCAGTACGCTGAGGACATCAAACACAAGACCACCCTGCTGGAGCTACAGAAGATGTTCACCTATCTCATGGTCAGTTACACACACACACACACACACACACGCTCACACGCACACACTGGCTCACTCAATCTCTCTCTCTCGATCACTCACTTTCTCTCTGATGTGTGTGTGTGTGTGTGTGTGTGTGTGTGTGTGTGTGTGCAGGAGAGCGAGCGGAAGGCCTACAACCCACGTCCGTTCTGTAAGACCTACACCATGGACAAGCAGCCTCTGAACACCGGGGAGCAGAAGGACATGACGGAGTTCTTCACCGACCTCATCACCAAGATAGAGGAGATGTCCCACGACCTGGTACTGACTCACACCCTGTCCTTATTACTGTAGGAGATGCTCATTGGACCACTATGTGAGTTAACGTATACATATGGGGTGGTTACCCTTTGAAGTCTTCATACCTCGTCATCGATGTAAGCCTATTGGTCAGACATGTGAAACCTTGCTCCCATGTGTTGCATTGTGACTCATGGGTTAAGGTGTAATTCAAAGATGTATCGAGGAAGAAGATTCTTTATTTGTCATTGCACAAGTACTATACACAAAATGAGATATAGCTGGATATATATAACGATATATTAGTGACTAATGGATGAAGCTGTCACGATGACACCTGTTAAATCCTAACCAGTGAATCAATATGTAATGAACCAGCGATCCCGTGTTTATTTCTACCTAATGAGGTGTCCTGCTTCCTCCTTCAGAAAAACACGGTGAAGACTCTGTTTGGAGGCGTCATCACCAACAACGTGGTCTCCCTGGTGAGCACAACATTCACCTGGAGGTCCCATTGGTTCTGTGTTCAATGACTCCACTGAACCCTTTTCACCTGCATTCTGTTTTAATAACATTGATCATAATCATTACAAGAAGTCCTTGATTTTTATATAAAACGGTTGAAGGAACCCAAAGAGCTTTACAGAGTGAGTTTTAGGGGATATAACAGCTCATCCAGTAGCAGTGTGTAGCACCCACCTGGGTGTTGCACGCTCGCCACACACTGGCTCTCACAGTGGAGAGGTGGGGACATCCTTGAACAAGGTGCCTAACCCCTCTACCTGCTGACTCTGTATCCAGTGGGGAGCGTCCAAGTTGCTTTGGATGTAAATGTCTGTTAGCTGACTAAAGTTCTAGACCAGAACTTTATTCAGTGTTCAGCTCTAAACCAGTGCCGCTCAGTGCTCCATGATGTTCTCAACCAATCGGAGAGGTTTTAAGGTCCTGCAGGCTAAGGTTCCAACTGTTCCTCTGGTCTCCTCCAGGACTGTGACCACGTCAGCCAAACGGCGGAGGAGTTTTACACGGTGCGGTGCCAGGTGGCGGACATGAAGAACATCTACGTGAGTCTTCTGCTTCCTTTGCCACAGATGGTGTTAACAGATGATCTGTGTTGGAATACCTGCTCCTTAATGACATGATTCTGAATTCACTGCAAGTCGCCTTGGATAAGTGTCACTGAGTAAATAGAAACATAACGGTATGGTCCTCCTCTAACAACAACAACTTGGCACACAGTGAGTTTTCAAAAGAATATATATGATTTATTTATTGAGTTTTCAACCAAAAGAACAGATACAGACACTTATATACATCTGAGTGAGTAAGATACAACAGACCATTGAATGAGGTGAGGTAAGCACTAATAACAGAAAGTGGTGATACTAAAACAAGAGGATATGGCGCACAGTGAGTTGACCTCACAACACAACAACCTTGATTATCCCGAGGCCGTCAGCCGTAGAGAGGTGATATCTAGTCCTCAGGCCTCCGACACTAACCACGCAGTGATGGGTGCTTGTGGGGGTCTGCAGGAGTCTCTGGACGAGGTGACGATCAAAGACACCCTGGAGGGAGACAACATGTACACCTGCTCCCAGTGTGGCAAGAAGGTCCGCGCCGAGAAGAGGTCAGTCAACTCGTTAGGAAATAAAGAAAAACTAATTTTGATGCAATTGAGAGTGGATTCACAGTTTGATTGGGGAATCTTAAGAGTGATAGTATGTTGTATAATGTGTTATAATGTGAAGTCTTGCACAGGGCTTAGAAGTTAGTATGTTGTATTATGTGTTATAATGTGAAACTCTTTTAGACTGATCAAGAGCTATACAACTAACTTGGACTTAAAAATCTGACCCTCATTGTCTCCACTACCAGGCCTAGTCTTATCTATTAGCTCTGATGGTCTCTCTACCACCAGGCCTAGTCTGTTATCTCTCTCTATTCCCTCGCTCTCCTGGTCTTATCTATTAACTGTGATGGTCTCTCTACAACCAGGCCTAGTCTATTATCTCTCTCTATTCCTTCTCTCTCCCAGTCTTATCTATTAACTCTGATGGACTCTATACCACACCCAGGGCGTGTTTCAAGAAGCTCCCTCGCATCCTGAGCTTCAACACGATGCGCTACACCTTCAACATGGTGACCATGATGAAGGAGAAGGTCAACACCCACTTCTCCTTCCCATTGCGCCTCAACATGACCACCTACACCGAGGACTTCCTCATGGGCAAGGGAGACCGCAAGGAGGGTGGGTCTTGCTGCATGACGTAATGAACTGAATGACATAATGAACCGCATGACGTAATGAACTGAATCAAGTAATGGGCTGAATGAGGTCAATTGCTGCACGAACTGAAGGACAAATTTAACTTGGTGACGTCATGTGCTGCATGACGTAATGAACTGAATGATGTATTGAAATAAATGATGTAATGAAATCAACGATGTAATGAACGGAATGACTTCATCAGCTGCATGACATCATGTGCTGGATGACGTCATGAACTGAATGATGTAATGAGCTGCATGACGTAATGAACTGAATGATTTAAGGAACTGCATGATGTTATGAAACTAATGAGGTAATGAACTGCATGATGCAATTAACTGCATGACGTAATGAACTGAATGACTTCATCAGCTGCATGACTTCATGTGCTGCATGATGTAATGAACCGAATGACGTAATGAACTGCATGACTTCATGTGCTGCATGACGTATTGAGCTGAATGACGTCACGGGCCAAATGACGTCATGAACCGAATGAACTGCATGACGTAATGATTGAGGTCATGTGCGGCAGGCTCCCGGGAGGAGGGCGAGGCCAAGGGGGCGGAGAGCTACGAGTACGACCTGATCGGCGTCACAGTGCACACGGGCACGGCAGATGGCGGACATTACTACAGCTTCATCCGAGACATCGTCAACCCCCACGCCTACAAGAACAACAAGTGGTGAGCGGAACAGAACCCGACCTCTGAGGTCTGTTGGAGCCTGTTCCCCCACCTGGGGGTCTGGACCTGGGTGGAGACCGGCTGACTTACGAGTTATGGATGTATTGATTATTGATGATACTTTTCTGATTAAAAAAAAAAAAAAAAAAGGTAAGGTTTGAAAGGTCTGATTAAGGTCCTGTATGGACCACTAAAGTAGGAAAAACGCAACCTAACCACAGCAAGGACTCAGTGGTAGCATCGTGTCCACATTAGAATGAATCAGCGCTCCATTATTGAACAGTATCTAATAATATGAATAATAACAATGTCGTTCCAGGTACCTGTTCAACGATGCGGAGGTGAAGCCCTTCGACTCGGCCCAGCTGGCGTCTGAATGTTTCGGTGGAGAGATGACTGTGAGTGATAAACTAATCCACCCAAACGTTTCCTCTCTCTGTGGCTTATGCTAACCTGGAATCCAGCGGTCCAATGTTTAGATTTAGATTGTTCATGTAAAGTCTCATTTGTGAGGCTAACGCTAACCTGTTCGGTTGGTTCTTTTCAGACAAAAACGTACGACTCTGTCACCGACAAGTTCATGGACTTCTCCTTCGAGAAGGTGAGGAGGAGCTTCTTGGGGCGTGTGGGCTGCTGTGTTTCTGAAGGACATTTGGATGTAGTCATTTAGCAGGCCACACTTTGATCCAGAGACTTAAAGTGAGGTTGAGAACAATCAAAGCGTTCAGTCACAATGGAGTAGCTGGAAAAATGTAACAACCTAATTAAAAATAGAAAACTGGCCAAAGTGCTGAGTAGCAAGAGGATGGTTGATTTGTTTTAAATCAAATGTATTAGTTTTTTTGTGTTCTAACTTCAACACTAGAGCTCAATAGAGTGAGTTAGAAGAGAGCAGATGTTTTGAGTAGGGAGTTAGGAGGAGGAGCACACCATAAGATGGAGTTGATATTGTAAGATGGACTAGGGAGGAGGAGAGGAGAATGTGAGATGAAGTGGTGGTGGAGGAGGAGACTGTAAGATGGAGCAGGGAGAAGAAGGAGAGGAGAATGTGAGATTAAGTTGAGAAGAATAAGGAGACTAAGGTGTATGTGTGTGTGTGTGTGTGTCCAGACCCACAGTGCCTACATGCTCTTCTACAAGAGAGTGGAGTTGGAGGAGGAGAACGGAAAAGACTTCAGCTTCGACGTCTCTCCGGATCTCCTGGAGGTGAGCTGGGAATGTTAAAAGGTCCAAATATTCAAACTAAATGTCAGGTTTCCTCTTGAACTTGTACAGAGAAATATTCTAATTACCATGCAGTAGGTTAGTCCACTAAATACTTTCTGATGAAATGTTCTTAATAATATTTGTATCCCTTAAACCTTTTCTGCAGTGGATTTGGCAAGACAACATGCAGTTTCTCCAGGATAAGAACATATTTGAGCACACATATTTTGGGTAGGTGACAAAATCTTCACTTGGATTGTAGATTTGTTTTTAAAAGCTACTGTCTTTAAATACAAAGAGAGCTGTGTGGTTAAAGTGTGTGTTGTCCCCACAGCTTTATGTGGCAGCTCTGTAGTAGCATTCCCAGCACTTTACCAGACCCTAAAGCCATCTCCCTGATGACCTCCAAGGTGAGACGGACCCCAAACACCCCAAACTGAAGTTAGCGTAGTGTCCTCACAAAACACACAAACACAAAACTAAGGTTAGCTCACAGTCCTGACAAAACATGCATAGCTAAAGTTAGCTGTGTAGCGTCCTCACAAAACACAAACACTAAACAGCTAAACTTAGCCCATAGTCTTTACAAAACCCTACACAGCTATATGTCAGTGGATAGTCGATACAAAAACACTAAACAGCAATAAGGTAGCGCAAAACCCGGCCACACAACCTGGCTACTGATGCACAAAACACATTATCACAAAAATCCCCAAATTGATTCGGTATATCATGACATTGTGACATCAGTGTAACGTTGTTGTCCTTCCTGTTGGTTCCCAGCTCAGCACGTCGTTTGTACTGGAGACGTTTATCCACTCCAAAGAGAAGGTAAGCGGCGCGTCCTCAGCGACTGGGCTTTGTTGAGGTTCAGAATACAATACACAGCAAGCACAAGAGTTTCTACTAAGAGGCTGTCAGGAAAGCTGCTGCTGCTGCAGTAGCAGTAGTGCATGCCTGTTTGCAGTGCAGGTGTGTTTCCATGGTAACGTGTTTGTTGTGACCCCCAGCCCACTATGCTGCAGTGGATCGAACTCCTCACCAAACAGTTCAACAACAGCCAGGCAGCCTGCGAGGTGACACACACACACACACACACACACACACACACACACACACACACACACACACACACACACACACACACACAC
>JAOPJO010000111.1:5844820-5855422 GCA_027123675.1 Molva macrophthalma
ACACACACACACACACACACACACACACACACACACATACACACATACACACACACACACACACACATACACAAATACACACACACACACACACACAGGATCTATGTAGAAATGCAGAGCAAGGGCAAGCTAACCCTGTAAGCTGTAGTAAGTAGCAGAGAGGAGAGGAGGAGAGGAGGAGATACAGGAGACGAGAGAGGGGAGAGGAGGAGAGGAGGAGGAGAGACGAGAGAGGGGAGAGGAGAAGAGGAGGAGGAGATACAGGACACGAGAGAGGGGAGAGAAGGAGGAGAGGAGGAAGATGAAAGGAGAGGAGAGGAGGACGAGAAGAGAGGATGAAGAAAAGAGCCAGACAGAGATAGAAGAGAGAAAGAGAATGAACGAGAGAGTGTGTGGGTGGGGGTTGGGAGACACTCTCACCTCTCCAGCCACATTACTCAGGGGTTGAAAAAAACAAAAAAATGTGATTCAGTGCGAGGGTAAAAAAAGGAAGACAAGTAGAGAGGCTTTTACACCTTGGGACAGAGCAACAGAGAAAGAGTGCAGAGCTCTGGGGCCATGGTTCTGGGTGGACGGTTCTGGGTCCATGGTTATGGGGGCATGGTTCTGGTTGGACGGTTCTGGGTAGACTGTTCTGGGTTCATGGTTCTGGGTCCATGGTTCTGTTTCACGGTTCTGCGGCCATGGTTCTCCGTCCATGGTTCTGGTTCTGGATCCATGGTTCTGCGTCCATGGTTCTGCATCCATAGTTCTGGTTCTGGATCCATGGTTCTGGGTCTATGGTTCTGCGTCCATGGTTCTGCGTCCATGGTTCTGGTTCTGGATCCATGGTTCTGGGTCCATGGTTCTGGGTGAATGGTTCTGGGTAATTGGTTCTGGGTCCATGTTTCTGGGATCATGGTTCTGGGTCCATGGTTCTGGTCCATGGTTCGGGGTGCATGGTTAGGCATCTATGGTTCTGGGTGCATGGTTCTGGGTCCATGGTTCTTTTCCATGGTTCTGGGATCATGGTTTTGGGTCCATGGTTCTGGTCAATGGTTCTGGGTGCATGGTTCTGGTCCATGGTTCTGGGTCCATGGTTCATTTCCATGGTTCTGGGATCATGGTTCTGGGATCATGGTTCTGGGTCCATGGTTCTGGGTCCATGGTTCATTTCCATGGTTCTGGTCCATGGTTCTGGGTGCATGGTTCTGGGTGCAGGGTTCTGGGTCCATGGTTCTGGGTTGGGTTCCTACAAGGCCGCTGTCTGTTCTGTCATACAAGGTGGTCCAACAACAGTGCAGGGGCCAGCAAAAAACTGATTAGCCTTACCCCGCCCCCCTTAACCCTGCCCCCATTAACTCCGCCCCCGCTTAAACACACACACACACACACACACACACTGTATCACACACAGAAATGCACACGCACACTGTATCACCGACAAACACACACACACACACACACACACACACACACACACACACACTGTATCACACACACTCACACACACATATATACACATGCCCTGTAACAAACACACACACACACAGGCATATACACTGTATCACACGCTCAAGCACACACACTGTAACACACACTGTAACACACACACACACACACACACACACACAGGGGCATGCACACACACACAAAAACACACAAACACACACACACAAACATACACTGTATCACACACACACAAATGCATGCACACACACACACACATACACACAAAACACACACAAATGCATGAACACACACACACACATAAACAAACAAACACACTATAATATGAAGGAACTGGGTTTATAACATTAACAACATCGATTCACATCCTATGAACTTTTGAATCACACGCCTCAAGAGGTTCCAGTCGTAATCTATACCAATACAAATTCAACCACTCTCACCAAGCTGGACATCGTTATATTCATGGGTGTTTTTCTTGTAATGAACAGTGCCGCAAGACAGTGTTGCTCAAGCAAGGTCATTCATAAGACCCCAGTGGTTTTGTGGTGTTTGAAAGCGGTGCCGTCCAAGCAGAAAGCTGTCTACGTCCGCTGGATTTAGCCAGAACACATCTCACACACGTGACAGGGTGACACACTGATTTACTGTCTACTGTCTAAAGTCCTGGCGCCGATCCCTGACTGCTCAACCAGTTCTGATGCATGCTCCTCCTACTCCTCCTCTTCTCCCTCCCCCTCCTCCTCCTCTTCCCCCTATTCATCCTCCTCTTTGTCCTCCTTCCCCTGATCCTACCCCTCCCCATTCTCCTCCTCTTCCTCCTCCTCCTCCCCATTCTCCTCCCCTCTTCCTCCTCCTCCTCTTCCAAAACATCCCAGACCTCCACCCATGCTGAGCGTTGAGATAGAGCGATAACATGAGATAAAGATGGTGTTTATCATCCCAGACCTCCACCCATGATGCGCGTTGAGATAGAGAGCTAACATGAAATAAAGATGGTGTTTATCATCCCAGACCTCCACCCATGCTGAGGGTTGAGATAGAGAGATAACATGAGATTAAGATGGTGTTTATCATCCCAGACCTCCACCCATGATGGGCATTGAGATAGAGAGATAACATGAGATTATGATGGTGTTTATCATCCCAGACCTCCACCCATGATGGGCGTTGAGATAGAGAGCTAACATGAGATAAAGATGGTGTTTATCATCCCAGACCTCCACCCATGCTGAGGGTTGAGATAGAGAGATAATATGAGATAAAGATGGTGTTTATCATCCCAGACCTCCACCCATGCTGAGGGTTGAGATAGAGAGATAACATGAGATTAAGATGGTGTTTATCATCCCAGACCTCCACCCATGCTGAGGGTTGAGATAGAGAGATAACATGAGATTAAGATGGTGTTTATCATCCCAGACCTCCACCCATGATGGGCATTGAGATAGAGAGATAACATGAGATTATGATGGTGTTTATCATCCCAGACGGGAATTTTGGTCGTCAGGTACATGCGCACATTCCAAGAACTGGAATTATTTCATATAATCATTGACAGTTATCTATATTTTATGTGTATCTTGTTTATATTTGTGTATTTTTGTGTACATGGGTATATTCTTCTATTTTAAATTGGCTTGCTTCACATTTTATTTTCAATTTAATATTCTTTAATAATTGCTATCTTAAGTGTTGTGAACCTGAATGATAGAAATTAATGAAACGGAAGAATGCCATTTAGCCAGGTGCAACGTTTTACATCCGAGTGATGGAAGGAAAACTAAATTGTAACAATTCTGATTGTATCGCAGTGTTTCCTGCAAAACGGGGTTGTCGAACAAAAAGCACGTGTCTTAATGGGCACATGTTCAGGCATGCAGGTGGAGTGCTGAGTCAGCATCGCACACCAAGCCAGCAGCTCATGATATGGCTGGACGGCTCTGGTAATGACTTCATGAGGAGTACTCTGGAACATGAGGCCTAAGCACTGGGACTTCAGATCTGTGTTTATGTTCCTTTTAATATGAGGGCGTGATGTGTGGAAGAAGTAGAGTCTCCTCTCTACGGATCAATAGGTATACAGAAATACAGGTGGAGGTAGGGTGGAGGAGAGTATAGATCTATACAGGTGGAGGTAGGGTGGAGGTAAAGTATAGATATATACAGGTGGAGGTAGGGTATAGATCTATACAGGTGGAGGTAGGGTGGAGGGGGGCGATATATCTATACAGGTGGAGGTAGGTTATAGATATATCCAGGTGGATGTAGGGTGGAGGAGGGTATAGATCTATATGTGTGGAGGAAGTGTGGTAGGTATAGATCGATCCAGGTGGATGTAGGGTGGAGGAGAGTATAGATCTAGACAGTTGGCGGTAGGGAATAGATCTATACAGTTGGAGGTAGGGTGGAGATAGGTTATAAATCTAGACAGGCGGAGGGAGGGTGGAGGTGGGGTATAGATCTATTCAGGTGGAGGGAGGATGGAGGTAGGGTATAGATCTATACAGTTAGAGTAAGGTGGAGGTAGGGTGGAGGGGGGGGGTATATATCTATACAGGTAGAGGTAGGATGGAGGTAGGGTATAGATCTATACAGTTAGAGTAAGGTGGAGGTAGGGTGGAGGGGGGTATATATCTATACAGGTGGAGGTAGGTTATAGATCTATCCAGGTGGATGTAGGGTGGATATAGGTTATAGATCTATACAGTTGGAGGTATGGTGGAGGTATGGTATATATCAATACAGGTGGAGATAGAGTGATGGGAATAGATATATACAGGTGGAGATAGGGTCGTGGGTATAGATCTATACAGGTCAAGGTATTGTAGAGGGGGGTATAGATCTATACGGGTGGAGGTATGGTGGATGCGGGTAAAGATATATATGGGTGGATGTACTTTACGGTACTTCTTCATTTTTTCTCTACTGCACAAGTGTAGTTTTGTCAGAGAAGACAGTCAGAGCCAGGCCTGTATTGACGTTACCATTTAACAGAGTTAAACTCCAGATTCACTCGATCCACGTGGAATTTATTGCTTCCAATTTAGCTGGCCCTTCTAGGTTGACACACGTCTGTTGGCTGACTGGACTTTATTATCTAGTGACTCAGCCAATCAGCTAGCTATCCAGTCAGCAGTCAGTCCAGCGGCTCCGCTGGCTGCTTATTCACCCAGACTGCTTGTCAGAGTCAATCAGCCGGTCTGTTAAATCTGCTGCACAGTACGTTGGTCAACTAATCTATGCCTTTCCCCAGACTCTTTAAAGGTTAATTTAGCTAAACTAATCAATCAAGCCTGAGCCACTGACCCACCGCAACCTGGTTTAAGTTTGGTGCCTTGCTCAAAGACACTGTGGTGGAGTATGGACAGAAATGGATTTCACTGGGAATTTGAACATGCAACACTTGTTGGCATTCCTTGTAATTAGCAGTTAAACAGTCTAACCTGTCAGTCAGTCATCCGGGCCGTCAATCCGTCTGTCAGCCTAGAGAAGGCTGTCATATAAACTAATCCTGGCAGGCTGTCATCCTGACTTGGGCTGATCTCTCACTGTCAGAAAACAGCACATTTGGCATGTTGACCTCTGCAGGCCATTGTCCCTCTCTGGCACTCCAACAACACCAGGAGCAGGTGAATACTAACCAGCCCATTTGTTTCCCACAAAGTGACCCCTCGCATTTAAAGCACAGATAGATATAAATAGACAGGTGTGTAGGTGTATGTGTATGTATGTATATGTGTGTGTATGTGTGAGTGTGTTTGTGTGTCTGTGTGTTTGTGTTTGTGTGTGTGAAGGTAGGGGGTTGGGGGGCGATCCAGGAAGTGTCCCAGGTGGGTACAACACAGAGCAAATGGAGTGTGAGAGTCTTTTCTGCATCGCTGAATTATGGAAGGAACTACAATAACCACCAACACACACTCACACACACACACACACACACACTGCCACAAACGCACACCGCCACAAACACACACCGTCACAAACGCACACTCACAAATGCATAGCCACACAAATACACACACACCCACACAATCTTCTAACAACATTCCATTTATTATAAGTCCGGTTTCAAGGTCTCTTATTGTACTTTTAATGTCAATAAAAATGCATTACAGCATGGCATAGCATAACATAATGTATCATAGCGTAGTGTTATGAGATTGAGTCCCAGAGTGATTGAGTGAGTGAGTGAGTGAGTGAGCGAGCAAGCAAGTGTTTGAGGGAGTGAGGTAAGTGAGTGAATGAGCAAGGGGGTGTGTGAGTGAGACACTGAGTGAATGAGGTTGTGAGTGAGTGAATGAAACAACAGCCATTTTATTAGGAAAGGAAATATCTCTTTTTATGGCTGTCTGGCTCTGATGCCAAATGGCCCAGGGACCCATGCCAAGGGCCCCTGGCTGCAGCCAGCAGAGGCTCAACCCAAGGGCAGGTCTAGGATGGTAACCAACGCAACGCCACCACAGACATACACGCGCTTCTGCCATCTTGGTGCTTCCGGATGTACCCGGTAAAATTATTTAGGAGTGATTTATTAATGTAAAGTCTTTGTTTTAAATGTATATATAATAATGTCATTTAAATATGTCACACAATAACACAACAGGGTGAAACCATATTTTTCAACATATTTAAAATATTTATTTAAGAATAGATTTGCACACTAATTTGGTTTCATTAATTAATTTAAATTAATGAAATAACATTTTTGGATTGCAGACTCAAAAGCATTCCTTACATAGTAAGCATTGCAGTGTACATATAGTAACAATGCAGGTGTACCTAGCAACCATGCAGGGTTTCTTAGTAACCATGCAGTGGACTGTACCTAGTTATGATGCAGTGTTCCATACCTATTGTAACCATGAATTGTTCCTTAGTAACAATGCAGTGTACTGTACCTAGTAACCATGCAGTATTCCTTAGTACATGCATCGTTATGTACCTATAGTAACCTTGCATTGTTCTTTACCCAGTTACCTTGCATTGTTCTGTACCTAGTAACCTTGTATTGTTCTGTACCTAGTAACCATGCATTGTTCTGTACCTAGTAACCATGTATTGTTCTTTACCTAGTAACCATGCAATCGTCCCATGGCCTTATGGTATTCCAACAGAATCGACATTCGTTATTTGGACCACACATTTTGTTCACCCACCAGTGACAACATGCAGGGGGGAGGAAGGGAGGAAATGTGCTGGTCTGCTCATAAAGCCGCATTATATAAGCCTGTGTTCCTCTTAGAAGGGTGTGTGTGCGTGGGAGTGACTGTAGGTGACTCAGTGATCCTGGACCAACGGTGAGTGACACAACGGGGAAGCTTGAAGGGAAAACACGTTTCTCAATCATTCTGACTCTTCCTGTGTAGCGCTGGGAAATCACCTCTCCTGACGTCCCCATTGGTTCTCCCCCAGGTAACACCAGACCCTCTTGTCAGTGGTGTGAAACCACTGCTCAGGCTCCTGGGGACCTTGGCAGGAGGGTGCTCTTGGCAAGGACATCCTCTTCATCACCTTCCACCTCACCTTCTCCCAGGTGAGGATAGCCAATAGGGTGTTTGTGGCACAGCCAGGAACTCCCCACACCATCCATCACAGTGCTCCGGCAGGGGACACCTGAAGTTCACCGTCCGTTTAAGATCAATTCTCTCACACAGTGGAGCTGAAAACAACTTTGGAACTAAAGGAAGTTCAACAACGGGAGGTCGTCGACGTGTCATGTCTGCCTCTCTCCTGCGCTTTTTCCTTTTAACTCCTGTTTTTTTAGTACAGATCGTGTTTCACATTCGCATAATTCCACTGTTGGCTAAAGTATATAGCAATTGCATTAATATATTATACATGTTGTGTAATGTAGTTATGTTATGAATGTAAGATATTGTGGGTCATTATGTCATTATTTATTTTCTCTGGTAACACACACACTGTGGTGTGTGTGTGGTTGATGGCTGAATTAAGCAGCCTCACCTGGCCGGGTCAGGTTGATGAGACTCTGGGGCTGGGTGAGGCTGCTTTAACCAGCCATCCACCACACACACTCTACAGCCACGTGTCAAAGTGTTATATCATCACATGTGCAGTATAACCCATGGTCATTCTGTACATTAAAATTGTTATGACTAGGTGAGGGCCATCTACAGGCTCAGAGTAGTCATAATAAATAAACCAGGTAGTGTAGCAAAGGTAAGCCTCGGTATAAAGTGTACCGTTCATATTAAATGCTGCATCTGGCCCTCAGTCCCAGCACTGCTGTAAGCAACCAAGGGGCTCAAATATTGCTAAAATTCATACTCTACGACTTTATACCCCTTCTGTGGCTGCCACTGGTTCCTATAACTAAGGGCCAAGGAGCAGCTGGACCAAGGCAGCTGGAACCGACGGACTGGACTAACAGGCAGGACAAACAGCCTGCAACAGAGAGCTGGAATGCCCCAGCATGAAACAGCCTAGACAGAAAGTCTGCAACATACAGTCTGAACAAACAGGCATGACAAAGTGACTGACAGCCTCAACACAAGCCTGAAACAGCCTGGACAAACAGCCTGCAACAGAAAGGACAGCCTGGAGAAACCAGCCTGAACACACAGCTCGGACGGCCAGCCTAGGGAATGAGCCGGTGCATCCAGTCCCGAGAATCAGGGGTCAGGATAGTCTAGTTCTGCCTTTCTTAAACGAAGGGTCCTGACCCAAAATGGGTCACGACCCAGTTGGTGTTGGGTAGCGGCCTGATAACACACAGCACTCACAAAATGCCAGAATTTGTGTTTTCTGCCCCCTGCCCCGATTTGGAGATCCTTTCAAGGATCACCAGATCTGGTGTGCTCAGAGTGATCCGAGTGTGAGGTTTGGTTCCACGGACACCATCAAAAAGATTAAGAACCCCCTGTGTTGTGGTTGGGGGTGTTCCACTCCTATCCAAAAGGGTTTGGGTTCAATCTCCATGTCCACAGCACACTGTATGCATCCTTGAGCAGGATGCCCTTACCCCTACCTGCTTCTTAATGACATGCATCTGAATTCCATGTAACAAAATAGTAAATATATAAATAGAATGAATCAGCCTGGAAGAACTAGACAGACAGAATGGTAACCTGAAGAAGCAGCCAGGAGAGACAAGCCATAAACAGTCAGAACAGGGGATGGTGGATAAGGAGAAATGATGGATTGCCCGTTGCCTCTCTGGACCAGATGCTTCTTGACAGAACAGAGACGGCAAATTGTGACGTTGCGTACACAAGCCTGCGGGCCGGCGGCATTCATTACCCTTTTAAACGTCCAGAACATATAAAATGACATCTGGGTAATCTGATTGGTGCCTGGAGACCAAACGAACTCAGACAGTACTCTCTTTATATCGCACTCACTCCCTCTCTCTACGTCTGTCTGTCTGTGTGTCTAGTGCCTGAGTGTGTGTTTCCAAGTTTGCCTGTTAGGCTATCTTCCTTCTCCACCTGTGTGTGTGTGCGTGTTTGTTTGTGCATGCGTGCCTGTGTATGTGTGCGTGCATACTGATTGAGTGCGTGTGTTTCCCTCAGCTTCTGTTTATCAGGAGCGTGATTTGCTTCAGCGATGGACTCAGGCTACAGCGTCTGCTGCTGACGCCCTGACAGACAGACAGACAGACAGGCGGAAGGACGTGTTGAGCAGAGATGAGGAGGAGCTGCACCCTCGCTCTAGTGGCTGCTTGCGGGGGGCGGCACCCCCTACTCTTGCGATGGCGACGAGTGCCATGGGATCTTTAGCCGGGACCTCGGTTTAACATCTCATCTGAAAGACAGAAACCGATGGTGTGGCATCGCATCCGATTGGGCCACGCGTTGAGGACGTGAACCCTCCTTCTTGAAACAGCACAGCAGCTGTCTTGGTCATACATTTGACATGTAGAAGCGGGAGTAATGGATGAACACCAACCCTCTCTCGGCCCAACACCTCTTTCCCCCTTTTGGTTCTGGGTGCCCTGTTAAGTATTTCTGTTAACTTCAGTTGTTTTTTCGTGAGAGGGAATACAATTATTTTTTTTATTGAACTCTTTTTCAAATGACTTATGTTTCTGCCTCGCTCGTGAGCCAGGGAAAGGGGCTGCAACAATATGCAGCCAGGATTAATGATCTATCTCCCTGTCTGTTTGTCCGTCCCTGTATATCCGTCACACAGTTAATGTGTACAGAGTAAGGTCTCTGAGAAAAGCTGTTCCATGTTTTTACCTTTAGTCCAGCAGTAAACTTTTCTTGTGGTCACTGTGTGAAGCAGTTGTCATGCTCTATTGAATATGTCCAATAAAAAATCCAGGTATAATAAAATAACTCATCAGCCCTCGATGTGTTTGTATGAACAGGCCCAACTAATAGCAACATTACTTCTGAAGCCGTCAGGCTTCCCAATGACAAACCAGCAAGCAAATACTAGAAAACACTGTAAGGGTTGACTTACTGTGCAAACAGCTTTGGAAAGCAGCCTGGTCTATGATTGGGCTGTCTGCATTTGCCTGTTAGATGGTCCAGTACCTCAGTGTATGACACTCAGATGCTGTATTTCATAGATGTAAAGCGCTGGAGAAGAGGGGGTTTTGAACACTTACCACTCACTTACTTACACTTACCAACCAATCAACCAACAGACAAACCAACCAATCAACCAACAGACAAACCAACCAAGCAACCAATCAACAAACCAACCAATCAATCAACTAACCATTCAACCAACCGTACCACCGAACAAACAACAATCCAACCAATCAACCAACAGACAAACAAACAAATCCACCAACTGACAAACCAACCAATCAACCAATCCTCAAACCAACCAATCAACCAGCAACCAATCCTTTTCAGCCACAGATTGGGTGAAAGCCGCGGGGAGTATTGTGATTGAAGAGTAAAGTATTGGCCCATCTCCACTGGCCAGGAAAGAGAAGGGTGACTTTGGGGTACTATGACCACATTTCCCCTGGCGACACTCGCCATAGTTCATAGGGGGGATTTTTGATGACTTTAATACATCAAGAAATAAATCAAGAATCATTCTGTCATGGTTCAGTAAAAGCTGACTCATGAAAATGAATCATAATTCAATGTGGGGTGCAGCATCGGAGTCGTATCACACCCCTTTAAATCAGCCAAATTAATTTAATCCTCTCTCATGCGTATTAATTCA
>JAOPJO010000111.1:5856413-5879210 GCA_027123675.1 Molva macrophthalma
GAGAGAGAGAGAGAGAGAGAGAGAGAGAGAGAGAGAGAGAGAGAGAGAGAGAGAGAGAGAGAGAGAGAGATACAGAGCGAGTGTGTGTGAGAGAGAGAGGAGAGGGGGGAGAGAGACAGACAGACAGAGAGAGAGGGGGGGTGGTGGTTGCAGAATTGGAAGGAGAGACGTTGCCGCGCAATAAAACTAAACGGTGTAGTACCCCAAATTGAAAGCGCTGTCAAGTGATTAAGCTGGAGGAGAACACACTCATTTTGATGAGTATAATCTGGAGTGGGTTCAAAATGGCAGACCTAAGGCCAAGGTTGTAAAGAGAAGCCGGAAGGTTATCGGTTCGATACCCAATAGTAAATAGTAAAGGAAATGACATGTCTTAAGCATCGTTAACGTTTTAGTAGTCCAAGTAGTGCCATCAATTTATTTTGAACCAATCCCCCAAGAGAGCGCATATGTTGATTAAAGAGCCTAATCTGGACTAATAGGCGAGGGAAGGGTTTAAGGCTTTCATACTCCCTTTAAACCTTCACTTGACAAGTTGCTGGACACGGACTAACTCATGGAGGATTTCAGTGTTTGACGCTATAGTTCCCTCTAGTGTTAACACCACAAGCTTTGCATCTGTACCGTGACGCGTGCCTCCATTGGATACACCCAGCCAAGCACAATATAAGATTAGATTCAATAAAAAATTGCCTCTTGAAAGGTCCACACCCGGCAGACTGTGACAGATTTTAATATACAATCTACACCGTTCACAGATCAATGACGACCATAAGTGCTGACCGCGACATATTCAATATCCTCCAACCGTATTGGCCTACGTCTATGGTACCAATATTCTAGGCTTATATCAATACACATAAACGGACCGCGCTGTGCAGAGGCCAAACTTCCAAATCTGCAGGATTCTAAGACTGAATGCTCAGTTACTCTCCCTCTCCTCCCGTGACAAAGACCTGGTCAGCGGTTTGACCCAGATTCTGCAGAACTGGTGAATATCCAGTAAAGTTAGCTTAAACGGCGTCTGCTGGCAGCGGTCCTGACGGCTTAAGTGCTCGTTCTGCAGACCTGAAAGGACGTGAGTTATAAAGACCACTTAATCAGTCACCGCGGGGGGGGGGGGGTTGCTTCACTCCCTCCTCTTCACACACCTAAGCCGAGTCGCCTCTGGTCTCCCATGAAGGAGAAAGCTTCGGTGAGGCGACTTTTGCATTTCTTTGCTGCTCCGCATTGTTGGTGTGGTAAGGAGGAAAGGTTACATTTTAGATGCCTGTGATGTAAAGAATAAGTAACCTCGTTTTATTAAGGATAATACAATTATTATAATAATAATAAAACATTCAACTTATAAGGAAGACAAGAGAGTTTGGTTTCTCTAAAATTCACTTTATTCTGAACAAACTGCAGAGAGACAAGGAATATCAAGGCATCTTCAACAAAGGACATGAAAAGAGTTAATTTAAAAATATTAAAATGGACCACAAAGGTCAAGCGATCTCCATTTTGGTCGAGTGTCCTTGTGACTGGCCAACTGCTCTCTCTCTCTCCCCCTTTCTTCAGTATTTTACACCATCATCTTCCCTTCGGCCCCTCCCCAAGCTGTCCACGATGACCAGGGAGTCAAACAGCTGCCTTGAATGATTCTCCGGTCTTCAGGAGATTTGCTTTGATTGGTCCCTGGTTACCATGGTGGCGACATTGGCTGAGGGTTCTGAAGGTATGACATCACAACCGCTGAGATGGACAGCCTATCAATGAAAGCACATGAGTTAGCAGGGGCGGAAACAATTGACGTCTGTGTACTCTAGTTTTACTGTTTGAAACTGGAGCCCTCTGTTTGTAAAAGGGCTGCCCAGACGATTAGTTCAGTTCAATGGAAGTTTAAAGTGGCAATCTGGGAGATCTCCGTTTCGTTCTCTTTGGCGTCACCTATGGCGAAAATGAAAAAGTATGCCGCTACACACACACACACATGTAAGTTGAGGAGTGAGTCTGTTGCGGTATCTCGGCTTACCCTCTCTGGCCTAACCACTGCTGGGTGATGGAACACGCTTCACCAAATAGGAGCTGATTGGGATTTCAATGCATGGAGGGAATGTCGCAAACCAACACCTAGTTCGTAACATTCGTAATCCTGCAAATGCAAGGGCTTTCATCAGTGGGCTCAATAGGCTCAAGCACCATTGTGTTGCCCCATTTGGCGATAGATAGTGTCCTAACTGACATGTATTTACATGAAAACCTTTGGAGATCTTCGAAATTCACACTTTAACTTTGAACTTCATGGGGTTAAAAATCCCCCCGCCAGTTAATTGTATGCCTGGTGCCACGCCATCAATTTAAAAAATAAAACTCTTAACTCAGCCCAAACACACTCAACACAAAAAGCAACCGAGCGCATGCATCACTTGGCTGATTAGATGCGGAGCGTCCCTGCAGTCCCATCCTAGGAGGAATATATTAGTAGTTCACTTCAGTTTATTAGAAGAGATAGGGCGGCCGTTTTCCAGTTTGGCCCTCGCCGTCATCTCTTTACTCCTAATGCATAATTCCTGGCTGGGGTGTGTCTCCACCTCAGTGCTGACCAAGCCACTAAATCTAATTCCCCTTATAAGCACAGATGTACTGTAGTTACATTTGACTTTCCTCTGAATAGATGTCTTTTCCGACAGGTACACTGCAGATATTTGGGTTTGAACCCAGAATCTTGTGGCTGGGAGCCAAACACCCTAGCTGCTAGATTATCCTGCCCCTAAAAGCTGTTTTTAAGGCATTTAGCCTCTATTCATCCTTGTGTCAGAGAGAGAGTGGAACTTGGCCTGCTTTGGACGTTGCCTTTCTGTGGGACGCTCATAAACCAATGGTTTTCTAAGGGACCTTGTTGTGTCATAAGGTGGGGGGGATACTTACATGAAGCTGCTCATCATCTGTTTAGTGTCCTCGGAGCTCCTGGAGTTGGCGAAGCTGATGAACGAGCAGTAGACGGCAATCCACGCGCACCACTTCAACTGCAACACACATACACACACACTTGGATGAGCTACACTGCTGTCATCTTAGGGGAGCCTAACAAAAGAAATGCTCAACGAGGCTAAATGTACCTAAACCAAAAGCTAGAACATTCAGCACAGATGAAGGTTACCATGAGTACTGACAATGTGCAAAAGCACAAGAAAATGATTTAAAGAGAAATGCAGCAATCACTATGAGAAGCACTATGAGATTAAAGAAAATGTGTTTTGGGCTGAGATCGCTAGGAAGAAGGGGGAGGGGGGGTGTTATCCCCATGGTTACATCCCACGCCAACTTTGTGATCGGTTTTTAGTACTGTTGTTGTGTGTGAGTGTTATGATGAGCGATGTTGTATATGAAAAGCTCCACACGCCGTGACATTATGCTCTTATGATAAAATGTATCTGTGAAAATGTGGGCTTCTAGCCATTTGTTTAGGTGCAGTTAGCCTTGTTAAGTATTTGTTAAGCGTTATAGAACCTCCCTCATCTGAGGCCTACTTGCATTAGTACCACAACAACCCAATGCTATGACTGTGGCCAATCTGCAGTATGGAGTAGGGTCACACCATAGTGTGCTTTAAAATGTTATTGTTTAGCGTCTATGAAAGGTATTGTATTGACATGATCATCAGTTTATAGTATGAATTAATTATGATGAGAAGATATGACTATAAATTATCAAGTTGTGAGGTTTCAAACATCAGTTGGGTAGTAAAACTAGTTTTAGTCTGATACCATACTTTGAATTCCTGTATACTTCCATGAATGTTACTCAGTTAGACTAGAATTCTAACTGAGTGACTAGAAACATTTTCCCATATCCCCCAGCCTATACCTAGCCTGTATCCAATACTTTTAACCAATACTTTTCCACTCTCAACCGGCTTTTCCATTCTCGTATGGTACTGGAACCTGTGTTAACGTTTTGTGCCACTTTACCACTGTCACCTAAGTGGACTGTACTGTGCAAACTAGCACCATACTGTAGTACCTGTGCTGGTTCTAGCTATGTGTTTTACCAACAGTTTGATATGGAAGGAGCAAGTGATACGACAGACCATTGACTGGATAATCTCAATCATTAGAAATTGTGTTGATCTGATACAACGGCGCCAACAGCGCTCTTAAAATAAAAAGTCTATATGTTTGTTAATTTATTTTGGACATGCCACATGAAACAAAAGATGATCCCATTGTTGTCCAACTTTACATGATATTTATGTTCCAATTTTAAGCATGTTCTCACTTAGCTCTTAAAAATAGCCAAACAGTCCCAACTTAGAGGGAGAGAGAGAGAATGTGAGAGAGAAAGAAAGAAAGAAAGAAAGAAAGAGGGTGGCAGAGTGAAAGAGAGGATGGCAGAGAGCAAGAGAAAGACGACAGGCAGAGAGAATGTGAGTGAGAGAGAGAGAGAGAGAGAGAGAGAAAAAAAATGACAGAGAAGATGGGGGTTGGTCTAGGGGTCACCTTGAGCATTAGTCCACACATGCTGAAGATCATGCCCAGCAGGTTCATATAGTCAGGGGTGGGGTCTTCCAGTGTAGGATTGGCTTCTGTGCTGGGCGGTTTGTACCTGCAAGGACGCATGAATCATACATACACATTTGTTTGCCGTCCTACTTCACGCGTCAATAAGGGATGTCTGTAAATGTCAGCAAGAATCATTCGTTGTTTCTGATCGTTTAAAGATTTTTAAATCCCTTTTCATATCATGTCAATGCCTCTACAGATTGTACTTTAGTCAGACCAGCTTGGGTTTTCGTGTAATAACGTTCATTCAAACCATTCTTTGACATTCATACAATACAATTCATTTGAGCTCATTCGAAAATCGTCTCAGCAAGCACATATTAATTCAGGGGAGCTTACGTTCAGTAAACTAGCTAGAAAGCTGTCAACTAGTACATTTCTATCAGATATACACACCGCAAAATCTTATTTTGTCGTCTTGGGTCGGCCATGTTGTTGGAAGACATACTATTATATAGAGTATACACGTTATTATAGTTAAATTATCAATCCACTGGTGGTAAAACAGCTGATCTGTTGCTGATCGGCTAATGGCTAATGTCGAAATAGAAGGTGTTCCGGTCTGGACTTCAAACTAAGAGCTCATTGGTACTGTGCATCGCATAGGAACTATCCAATGAGCTTTATTGGAATGGAAAATTAACATTTACATTATCACAGCAGTTTAGAAGTCAAGCAGATGAAAAATGACAATGTAGGCTTAGTAATTATACCGATTTTAATGTGAATTCATAAACAAACTTTTATTTTGGTATACATGTATAATCCCGGCATTACTCTTGTAACGGAAGAACTACTATGAACTCAAGGAAAGTAAGAAACAATTAAAACAACGTGTAAGAAAGTCTTTTTATGGTTAGAAATAAATACTCGTACAATCTAAGGAGGTAGCAAAATGCAAGATACATGCGTTTAAGCGGCAAAAGTAAGCCATTTATTGTTTATTAAAAACCGTGTAAAGAAAAAAGACTTGTGGGCATCTGTTGTCATGCACATTTGATAACTAGTTATGTATTCTAGTGTCTGAGCCTATCATTCTGCTAGTCTATAAGGATAGAATATGTACAATCATAATATAACACCGTCGGCCCATTTTTAAAAACTGACCGAATATATAGTGCATAGAATAGTCAATGTTGCAAATGTTGACAGGCTGTGTTTTTTTATTCCCAGAGTACACGGAATATCTATGTCGTTCCCGCAGCCCAAACCGCAGGCTCCACAGCTCCCCCGACATCTGCTGAGGACCATAGAGTGTAACCAAGGAGCGGTCCGGGCCGTACGTTTCAACGGTGAGGACAGGGCAAGAAGGAACATTTGTTCTGTATTTGTGTTTGGGTCCAACATAACCACAAATGATTTAGGAAAGAATTAAACAAACTGTTTGATTTTTATTTTGTAGACCTTTGTTCATTAAATGTTAACAACTCATTCAAGATCATTGCAATGAAAAAAGATTGGAGTGGTGGTAGGTGTAAACTATGGTTGGTTTGAAGATGCTTCAATCTAAATCTATACAGTTCTGACATTTTTGATGAAGACAAAAATGTCATTTTTGATCAACGTTTGATGCCTCAAACGTTGCGTAATATGTTAAGTTTAGCTATAAAGTTAGAGATGGTTACGTGTAAGGAGTTTGGTGTGAAAAGCAACGTATCCTGGGGATAAGCACTAGGCAAGTCTGTATCGGGGTGTGCTGTAATAGTGGGATGGATGTGTTGATTGGCCCACTTTGTCCTCCTCTTGTGGCAGCGGATGGGAACTACCTTCTGTCGTGTGGCAGCGATAAGTCGCTGAAGCTGTGGAGTGTCACCAGAGGCACACCGCTGAAGACCTACAGTGGCCACGGATACGAGGTTCTCGATGTCGACGGGTACGGGTTTGCTTTTTTGTTGCGTTAGTTGTTGTTTTTCTGAGGTAAATCATCTGTAAATTAGTGATGTTAAGGCCTAATAATTGTTTGAATGCCATGTTGTGACTTGTCTTGAGGTGTTTGCTGATAACATAACAAAATGCTGTTGAAACCATGTCAACTCAATTTAAAATGAACGAGGCAAAACTAAAAGTAACCTTTCAGTCACAAAAATAAATAAATTAAATTAAACAAAATAATTAATAATTAAATTAAAATGTGTAAATTGGATGAATATCAAGTGTCGCCGCTGGTTCATTTGAATAACCATTTGGCCCCTCCCACAGTTCCTATGACAACAGCCAGCTGTGTTCGTGCAGCTCTGACAAGACGGTGATCCTCTGGGATGTCGCGACCGGGCAGGTGGCCCGAAAACTCAGAGGTCACGCCGGGGTCAGCTGAATTATAATAATCATAATAATAAATACCATAATGCATTTGTATTAGAAGCTTCTTTTCAAAGCTATTTTACAAAACTTGCATGTATGTGTTTTCCAGAAAGTCAACTGTGTTCAGTTTAACGAAGAGGCATCCGTAATCCTCTCTGGTGAGCGTGTTCTCTCTGCAGCCTCATCACACACAAACTACACTGCAGCCACCACAGGGTGGATTCAGCTACATGCAATAAGGCAGCCAACACTCTGTTCTGTTGGTTCTGTTATGCGACTTTTTTGGTTGCCTTATATTCTATTCTGTTCTACTCCACGCTTCTCATGTGTTCTACTATATTGTGTTCTATGTTCTATTCTTCTTGGTTGGTTCCATTCTATTTTGTGCTATTCTTTTCTGTTGGTTATGTTCTATGCTGTTCTACCCTTCTCTATTATTCTAATCTGTTGTATTCTATGATGTCCTATGTTGTATTGTGCTCTGTTGGTTCTGTTCTATGCTATGATGTGTTCTATTGTGCTCTGTTGGTTCTGTTTGATTCTGTTCTCTTCAGAAGGGGCTGTGTTTCCTGCCTGCATGTACCAAGCTGGGTCATCCAACATAACACCAGGGCATATGTTCTTGTTTTCGCCCCTGCAGGGTCCATAGACGGGACGGTGCGCTGCTGGGACACGCGGTCCCGCAGGTTCGAGGCCATCCAGGTTCTGGACGAGGCTACTGATGGGATCAGTAGCCTGAAGGTGTCCCAGCACGAGCTGCTGACCGGGTCGGTCCAGTCATCCAGTCGCTTAGCAGACTCTTGAACCCTTTTTTAATCTGTGTGTGATCCTTAAAGGATCATCCATTCCAGTGTGATCTGAGTTTTTTTCGGAGTGTGCGGCTGGTCGCGTCCCACCGACTCGCTGTCACATATTCTCAGGCCGCGACCCATTTACGGGTCCCGACCCATTTAGGGGTCCTGACCCATTTAGGGGTCCCAACCCAGGGTCCAAGAAGCACTGATACTCGCCATGTGTTAAAACAAAGAGTGTTCTCGCACTACATCTAGTCGTCCAGTCTTGCGATGGTAGCGGACTCTCGAGTGTGTTCTCACAGCGTGTTTGGCTGCTGTTGGACCTGACAGGTCGGTGGACGGCCGGGTGAGATGCTACGACCTGCGCATGGGGCAGCTGCACGTCGACTTCGTCAACAGTGGGTCACCCTTACGTTGTTACAGAGTACTAGTTCTATAGGAGGAGAATGGAATCGAACAGTGATATTATATTATTGTCGTTATATTATTGTCGATTTTTTTTATTATAGGTTGATATGATTAGAGTCACACGCTGTATTATGATATTATAGTGTTACGATTCTACAATTATATTAAAAAATAATTCAAATTGAATTCTGATTATATAGTTTATTATTATAGAGTTATAGAATTCTGTTGCATGGCGTGCACTAACGCCTGTATGTCACGTGCACCTGTATGTCACATGCACTCACACTCACTGTATCTGTCACCATGTTGTGTTCAGGCCCCATCACGTGCGTGTGCTTCAGTCAGGACGGCCAGTGCACTTTAACCTCCAGCCTGGACTCCACGGTCAGGCTGCTAGACAAGAGCACCGGGGAGATGCTGGGAGAGTAAGTCCCTGTTCCTCCTCTTCATCCTGCTCGTCCTCCTCTTCCTCCTCCTCTCCTTCATCCTCATCCTCTTCCTCATCCTTCACCTCCTCCTCCTCCCTCTGCAGCAGGGCCAACTCAGAGACACCACCAGTTATTTTAACAGTATTTTATAAACGTATTTATTATTTTCTCAATGTGAGACAATGTGACAAATCAACATTACAGTTTGTGGGTCCCTACCACTGGGACCATACTCTGCTACCAGCAGGTAATTCCATAAAAGCTGCAGACAGACAATATTACACAAAATAAAAACAAAAATCTCCAATTTAAAAAAACTGCACAAAAGGAGGACGAGTTAAAAAACATAGACCGGTTATTAAGGAATCAACCTCAAAATATACATTTTAAATAATCATTGATTTAAAACAGGGATAGGTTGTTTGACCCACCCGGATGTTCCAAGATTCAATTCCCCAAAGTCTGCAGCTTAACGAGCTTAGCAAGATTCCATCAAACCCCTACCTGCACCTAAGTGATCTGTCTCTTTACTGTCTAACCCTTACCTGGTCCTTAATGGCATGTATCTGAAACCACTGTCCAACCCCTACCTGCTCCTTAATGACATGTATCTGAACTCACTGTCTAACCCCTACCTACTCCATAATGACATGTATCTGAACCCACTGTCTAACCCCTACCTGCAGCCTAGAGTCTACCTATCTTACCAGTGGTTTCAGGTACACTCTGTAGTGCAGCCTAGGGTCTACCTGTCTTACCTGTGGTTTCAGGTACACTCTGCAGTGCAGCCTAGAGTCTCCCTGTCTTACCTGTGGTTTCAGGTACACTCTGCAGTGCAGCCTAGAGTCTCCCTGTCTTACCTGTGGTTCCAGGTAGGCTCTGCAGTGCAGCCTAGGGTCTATATCTTACCTGTGGTTCTAGGTACACGGGCCACAAGATGAAGGGCTACAAGCTGGACTGCTGTCTGTCCGGTAAAGACACCCACGTGATGAGCTGTTCCGAGGACGGACATGTCTACTGCTGGGATCTGGTGGAGGTCAGAGTTCACCGCTTTTTCCTTTTATCTCATCTTCCCTGGCCTCATTTCACTTTCATTCTTCATTCCAATGTTTTGATGCAAAATACTTTCAAAATGTTTCATGAAAGGTGAATACAGTTTTGAATGGGGTATGCTACCTCAATTAATATAAAAGTTACATTGAAGTTAAGCATTTATTTATCTATTTGTTATTATTGTATGTATGTATTTAAAGTGATCAATTATTTGTGTGGTGCAAGAAATGTACAGGCTCCATCTCGGACTATCCTTGACCTCAAAACATTAAACCTTTTATTTACCGAGCGGCCACGGTGCCATTTTGGTTCCAATTGTGCATCTTGTCTGCATGTGCTCACTTAAAGCCATGCACATGGGGAACTTTCTCGTCCTAATCTAGTTTTATATCCATAAGACCTCCTTCCAAACCAGGTCCTGGGGTTTTACTCTCCCACAGTTTAACATCTAAATGGTCTTGAAAAGGTTGCACCCAACCAAGAGCAAAGCTTAGATTAACAGATATTTTGTAAATAACAGAATCCTAATTTCATTTGAATGCTAAAGTAACTGATCTTACTTTACTATGTCTTTATATCATTTTTGTTTATTTATTACTTTCAGGGCTCCCTAACTTTGAAGCTGCCGGTGGGGAAAGCCGTTGTCCAATCACTGTCTTTCCATCCCACCGAGACCCAGCTTCTCACGGCCATGGAGGGGCGTGTCCAGGTGTGGGGGGCGGAGCCTGAGGAAACCGAAGAAGAGGAGGATGGCATGACGGGGGCATCATAGAGAGGGCAGCGTGTGTGTGTCTGCCTGTGCATTTGCGTGTGTGTGTGTGTGTGTGTGTGTGTGTGTGTGTGTGTCTGTGTGCGTGCGCCTGTCAAACCCATGTTGAACAATATCACATATTTTTGTACATAACAATGAATAAACTTTTTTACTTAATGTAATGACGATCGATGAGTCGACAAAGCTCTGTTATGTACATTGTTGACTTTATTAGGAACAGAACACTTTTTTTTTTTTAAATTGCGTACAGAAAAATAAGTTAAGTCATGTCAAAGAATAAAAATAAAGCAACCAAATAAATAAATAAATTATTGTACATAAATACATTTTACATTATGTCGTTTCAAGCGACTACTTGGTCAGCACTTCTATCTTGCGCCACACACGCAATGTACCCCCAGAGGATTATCTTAAAATAATTAAATATATCTGTTTTTTTAGCTTATTCATGAAGTCAAGTAGTTTTGTCTGTCCATTTGACCCTTTCTAGGAAACATTAGCAGTGTTGAAACTACAGACCGACTACAAGTCCGGCATTGGGCCTTTGTGGATTGACCTCACTCAGTATTTTATATTCAGTAAATAACTAACTTTTGCAGGAAATATTTAAAAAAAAGCTTGAAAACAAAAAGCTTGTTTCCAAAATGCTATGTAACCTGCATTCGTTGAATCCGTAAGGATCTGTTTTGCAAAATTAAATTAAAAGCATCACTGTACACGTTTGACAGCACTTAAAAACAGCCTTAAAACAAGCATCTTCAAAAGGTTTACAACCTTGGACATTTTAGAAGGCACCTGCTTTCAATTGTAAACGTACGAATAAATTGTTTTACAAGAGCTTAGGAACAGACTTAAGACTTTCCTCTGCCCAAACCCTCACCCTACCACTCAGCCCAGCCTACCCCAGCCCTCACCCTACCACTCAGCCTACCCCAGCCCTCACCCTACCACTCAGTCAAGCCTAGCACAGCCTCTTGTTCTTGTACCCCTTCACCCTAACCGACCTAACCCTCTTCCTCAGCCAGCCCATCCTAGCACTACCTCTCCTCCACCCACTTCCCTACCTCACCCCCATACCACCCCACCCCCAGGCCACCCCACCCCCCTCACTACCCCAGCCCCTCAGCCCACACAGCTGCACCCGGCGGCCAGCAGCTTCTCCACCTTGTGCCAGCGGTGGGCGTTGTCCAGGAAGGCCAGGTCCTCGTGGTGGGTGGGCCGGCAGCAGGGACCCCCCACCCCCAGCCTGGGCGGCTCCCCGTCGGGCCCGGGTCGCGGCAGCACCCCGCCCAGCAGCAGGTGGGCCAGCGTCAGGTCGTGGTTAGAGCGGACGCGCTCGCAGGCTCCGCCGCAGTACTTGAAGAGCACCGTCTCGTCCGCGTCGTAGCCTAGCCCTAGGTCCCGGACCTGGAGCTGGACGGAGCGCAGGCCACAGGCCGAGGTGGGGGCGGGGGCAGCGTCGGAGTTGGAGCGGCGGAAACGTTGTGGGGGTGCTGGCTGGTGGTCCGGAGAGGCCGTGTCCCCGCCGCCTACCATGTGATCTGAAGGGAGGGAGGGTTCAGATGTCGGACATCACAAACTACTAGCACACAAACTACTAGAACACAAACTACTAGCTCACAAACAACTAGAACACAAACGAATAGGATGCAAACTACTAGAACACAAACTACTAAAACACAAACTACACAAACTACTAGTACACAAACGATCACACAAACTTGTACACAAACTACTAGTACACAAACTACTAGCACAAAAACTATACAAACTACTAGTCCACCACCTACCAGCACACAAACTAACTACTAGTACACAAAATACAAGCACACAAACTACTTTGTTTCCAGTTCTCAAATGGTGAGGAGGAATTCCTTATCGAGAGCGCATTCCGATGTACACATTCAGAACTTGCATAACTACAATTGACACCAAATAATCACTTACCATTCCTTAAGAATAAATATACCTCATTGGAAAGAAAAAATGTATTTCTTTTCCATTTCAGGTCATACAGTTCCAAATCTAATGTTGTCAATTCATTGATCCTTCTTTCAGAGAACTTATCATTTAAAGGTTAACCTTATAAAAGGTCAGAGGTCAACCTACCGAGCACAGCCGGCAGCGTGTGTCCGTAGCCCCGCTGGACGCAGAACAGCAGGAAGAGCAGCTGGAGTAGGGAACGCATCGTCTGGTGTGTCTGTCTGCGTTCGCCGTCGCCGAGCCCAAATCAACCCAATATGGTTCGCGTTGCGTGGGTGTGTGTGTGGACACGAGAAGGTGGTGCTGAGATGTGGACCAGCCGCGACCTCCAATATATAGCTCTTCAGATAAGGGGGGTTGGAGGGGTGAGTAGAGAGAGAGAGAGAGAGAGAGAGAGAGAGACACTTAGACATGACACGCCAACAGAATTTCCCGCTCACCTGACTGACAGGAAGGCGTAGGAGGGCCGACGGGCGCTTGACCCAGAATTAGCAGTTTTTTGGGGATGGTCCGAGGGTGTAAATCCCAGGGCCCTAGGCCCAGACGCTGGCACCTGATTAGCCCCCTGGGTGAAGGGGGCGGAGCCAGTTAGTGTTTTGAGAGTCAGTTTTTATGTTGGTAAGTCAGTTAGTTAGTTCAAGAAAACGCCAAAGAAGTTAAATATAGGAAAACAAAGCAAGTAAGGCACAAACAAAATACATAGGTTTTTTATTCGTATTAATACATTTTTAGAACTGACCTTATTTTGTTACTCAAAAAGTTTGATGAAGTTACAGGAGAGCAAATTACCACATCATTATCATCACGAATGATTTAAAGAAAAGGAAGTGCAAAAGACGTAATACAAAAAAAGAAAAAGTATATGGAAAATCAAGGAAAAAAGATGCGATTAATAATACAGAAGAGAGGTTGAATCTCGGAGCATAATGGAAAGAGTCGGTAATTAGAGGATAGAGAAAGGAAACATCTCTTATCTGAACGAGACATTCCACAGGGTGACTCGTCCAGCCCAGAGAGAACCTACAACCTGGTCCATAAATTGAGGGATTTCATCAGCAATGCAGAGATGAAGGAGAATATGCAGAATATGCATTGTTCACCTCAGCCAGGCCAAATAGGTAAAAGGATGGAATGTGAAGGTGATTATATATGGATCTTTTTCCATTCTTGTGCCAAATGTCTATCCATCACGTGACAGGCAGTTTTAAATAAAAGTATTAATTCATGTATAATAACTATGAAGTATGAATATATATTATGTAATATTATTAATAGTAATAGCATTATTGTAGTTATTTTAAATAATGCACATATATTTTACACTCTGTAATACTGGAAGGGTAATGTTTGTGCTTATTGCTTCCTGTGTTTGCCTGGGGATGCGTTAAATGGGGCTGTCAACCACTTCTAATTAAGTCTTATCTTTTATCGATAAGATTAGAGAATAATTTAACTATAACACAATCATGCAATCATCAGCATAGAACACCGATCAAGTTCATTGAAGAACCCATAAATAGAATGAATCCACTAATACATGTATCAACACAGGGGTACCCGGACCTTTAACATGTTTGACCCATCTGTGTGGAGGTACCTTGACCACCAAAATGTTCGGCAGGAAAATCAATAATACATTTTCATTACAATGTGAGAAAGGTAACATCATAACATGTATTCCCCTTTTAGTCTTTAAACATACAAATGACCCAAATTAACCAAACAAGGCATATATTATTTAACTGTGTCCATCCTGTGATTCACTTGGGCCACTGCCTCGACCCACTTATGGGTGGTGACCATAGACTGTATGAAAAAGGTTGTAACCCACAGTTCGAGAACCGTTTTAACACAACAATGTTTTTGATCCATACAGGTTGGAGAACCCCTCAATCGACTTTTAAAGACAATTTTCAACAAAAATAATTGTAAAACATTTCCAAGAAAATGTGTCAATCAAATCGAGTTTATTTTAAACGGTTTTTTTTGCTTTTTTTTTTTAAAGATTTTCTTGAAGATGAACAATCACCTGACAACTGATGCAGCACCCTCCATGCACGCAGTGGATTCATCCTGGCAGAGATGGCGGAAAGTTTGTTTTCCTGAAGAGAGAGGGAGATCGTCATGGGTTTCCCCTCTCATCCCGACCAGACAACGGAAGGGCTGGAAGGGACCCGTCACATTCCTTCCATGCGCAGGCGGGAAAAACACATTTCAGAAAGATAGAGCCCTCTGGAATCTCAACTACAAATCAGGCCTGGTATTCCGAGTGGTCAGGTGTCAGGAATTGAAAGAGCGTCCTCGCGTGAGAGGGTATAAGGGCAGACTGTGAAAGACGCTTTTTATATACTGTTTTTGTTGAGAGGCCTGGCGAGTGTCTACCTAACAGTTTTTTGGTTAATTAGAGAGCTAATGCACACACGCTAGAATCCAGCCAATTAGGCAGCACTGTATCATTGATTTAAGTTTCTGATTGGCTCTTGCTGTCCTTTCCATGATGATGTAACGCTGAATGTACTTCGGGGTTAATCCACTGCAATTATCTGTTTTCACCACAGACGGGGCGGTCCAATATTAGTGTTTGCTCTTTAACTGTAATATAACCATCACATATTAATTTTCACTTTTGACATAATTCCTTTTTGCTATTTGTCTTTGATCTGCCACGTTAGTTCCTCTTCTGGGTAGCATAAAACCCAAAACTGATCTCATACATGAGTATCAACTGCTAATTGAAAACACTCCTTCCTTTCCAGCTGATGTAATTCATGTATGATTCAATGTTTTCATGTGGCATTCGAAAATGGCAGTTTGTTTGTGTCCTTCTAAAATTCAAAAGTATAATCCTTAGATCTTTATTTGGTTGTAGATTACGTCTTGAGGATAAGGCAGAACAAACATTTTCCAGAATATATCACCAATTCATATAATCCATTTACTACTCATTAACCACTGCCATAACATTCTCTTCAATGTTGTAAACCATAGATCTTCAACAGGGGGTACGTGACCCCTAGGGGGTCCCCGAAATGATTTGATCCCAAACATTTTTTTCTTCAAAAAAATTAAACATGTACTTTGTAATGATGTATGTATACAATACTGAGCCATTGTGCCACTTGTATACATGGCACTATAGGCCGCACTAGACATTATTATTGTTCCGGTTTAATAAGCAACGATATATAATAGGGGGTCCCTCCACCGTGTCACTCTCAGCTAAGAGGTCCTCGGCCTGAAAGAACGAAGACCTCTGTTGTAAACTACAATAGGAACCACGGAGACTGGTGTTTGAAAGAGAGTTTCCCCCTTGCAAGATCATTTCGGACGGATAATGTAAAGACAGGAGAGCGATTTTCAGTAGAGATTTATAACTTCAATATATCATCATTAATAAAGTGTTTACAATATTAAATGATTCATGCATGTCATTCTGTAGTCTGTTTGTTTGAGGGTCTTGCAGCTCATTGGTGCAGCTGTGTCAACCAATAGCGTGGGCCCTTCTAGGAAGAAACTTCTAGGAATCATGCACAAAATATACCCATTCATATCTTTAATCATTCTGACATTATTTTATAGAACTCTCACTTTATCTGACTCTGATTTCATAGAATTCTGACTTTATAGGACTGGTTTTATAGCACTCTTGATTTCATAGAACTCTTGACTTTATAGAACGGTAACTTTATAGAGCTGTGCCTTTATAGAACTCTTGATTTTATAGATCTCTTGATTTTATATTACTTGATTAGGACACTTGATTTCATAGAACTCTTGATTTCCTATAAATCTTGATTTCATAGGACTGTTTTTATAGGACTATATACATTTAGTCATATAGGACTTTAACACATACATATCATGCTAAACAAATTAGATTATCCATCCATGGAACTAAATTCCCTACAGCTAAAACATAACTATGTAAATATGTGTAAGCATGCAGAACGAAGGCAATATTTCCAAAATAAGGACATTTTTAGCGATCCCTGTGGTGTAGTGCACATTTTCCCCTGCTAAACCTGAAGAATTCCTAGCAGACAACTTTGATATCTTAATCACCCGAAGCAGGAAAAGACATCTATCTGGACTCATAGATTATAAAGAATTTGCTCTGGGCTAAATCGCTGGTTGTCTCCTCAAAAAAGACAAATGCTGGGAATAAAGATGAGGAATGATGTGAACGTCTGACTTTGACCCAGGATTGGTGTGTTTATCTGGACTGTCAGGATGCGGTCTGGGGGCTTAGGACTGGGCCGGGATCCAGTCTGGGTTAAAAGTAGCCCGACTCTGGGCCAAAGCAGATAACAGGTAAAAATAAACCTATGTATGAGTTTCATAATAAATAGATGTGTAGATGTTGTCCTCCCGGTAGACCCTGATGAGCTGTGAGTGGAAGGATTATTATTCACTCATTTTATGTCAGACGCTTTTATACAAAGGGACTTAGGGTAAATTCCAATAGGTCATCAAGGAGCCGTTAGGTTAGGGGCATCTTGCTCTGGGATGTCTATTAGTTAGGGCTGCGGATCAAACCCTTGTACCTTCTGACTGGGAGTCAATACCCTCTGCGCTCTCCTGGCCTCGTTTCATACTGCTGCGGAGGGATGGCTTTTGCAACCTCAAGAAAGGAAGTGGTTGGAACTGACCTGTGATGTAAACATATACTTTAGGTTTGGACTCTTTGTCTAAAGTGTTATAACGTTACAGTATGAAATAGATATGTTTTTTTCTTATCCATGTGGGGACATTTCTTTGTTGCAGCACAACACAGGAGAAGACAAAACAATACGCAATACAAACTCATAGAAAGTAGAAACCAAACACACATAGTAAAAATAAAAATACACATTCTAAAAAGGTGTCCAGGTTCCTTGGTTTAATTAGCTAGACGTCAGTTACTTAGGTGCAAAGAAAGCAGGAGTGGGAGCGGATGGTGCTTTCCAATTTGCGAAAGGTTTAGGTAAATTTAGCATTTTTGAGAATTCTCTGCCCATGCACTAGGTTGTGCATTGTTATGTAGTACATCATTTACGTCATTTAGAACTCTGTTCTATCCCTAATATCCCTTAATAGACATCGCCCTTAAAGACATCCCGAGTCAGTACGGTTAAAACTATATACGGTATCAAATCTAAAACAAGAGTCGATACATATCGTATCGTATCGAATCCATTGGCATGCTAGGAATTAGTGCCACGACCCAACTCCGTGTCTGCTAATCGGAAGTTGTGTACCGCATTCCTGGATGAGATGGTCTGGCAGCCGGTCCTTATAGGGTTTGTCTGGGACCGATCCGGGCAGGAATGTAAGGAGCCGTTAGCGGGAAGCCTTCTGGGGGGATTTAACCTCGGAATCCCAAGCTCGCGTCGAGACGCTCTTATTTCTAGGCAGTATAACTGACGATCACGCCGCTTCCCGTCAGACCCTCAGAGTATCGCCTCCACCTGCCCATCCTCCTAAATCCTTCAGCAGGAGTCACTTAGTGGCCTCCTCCTCTCTAGCTGGTGTAAGAGAGGTGTGGGGGGGGGGGCACATATGGGAGTTTAGGCAGTTGGAAATGTTTCATGGAAATGTTGTTGATGGAAATTCTGCTGGTCTCGACCATTAGCGGAGACTGTGCAGGGAGTGACACAGGCCTTCGCTCCTGAATGAACGACATTGTAACTTTGCCGTTGTCCACTTTCAATATAGGGCAACACTTTGTTTGAACCTCATGGGGTGGTCACCAGGGTGTATTGTAGATGTTGGCCAGGTGACGTCTGTCTGTTATAAAGGTGTCGTTGAGTAGTTTTTGGGCAGGTGGTGTTTTGTGAAATGTGTACCTCTGTTTTTTTACACAATCACACAGCTATTGTATTAGAGAAATGTGTGCATTAAACAGTCAACTTTGCATTTCCTGTTGTCTTTCAATGTTATTTTTTACAGTACTCAAGACGCACCGTTGTTGAAACATTTAGGGACTTTAATTTTTGCGTTAACCTCTTATTTTCCCAATTTGTAAACTCACTGATATTAACACAATATGTACATATGTAGAACAAATTAACACATAACTGCACGACTTAAGTACTTAATGACAACATGTACAAAAACAACATGTATGGGAAAGTAGGGCTCTTTCGAAAAATAACATTCATAAATGTCCGATGTCATTGTCCCAGTTCTATGGTAGTGTGTGTAAAGTTGTTAAGTGTGGTGTCCACGTGTAGGCCTACAGCAGCGGTAGAATGGCTTAACAGCGTCGTGTCCTGTAGTAGAGAAACCAGTTTGATTTGCCCCTGTGATTGTTGTTGTTGTCCTGGAATACAGCGTACACCGGAAACGGTGTTGTGTTGTTGCACTTCTTGCGTCTTTCTGGCGCTCTTGGACGGATTAACGCCGCTCAGCCGGGAGGCGAGAGATCTGGAGGGTCGGGACTTCCGGATCTTCGGGATCTTCCGCCTCTCCGGATCGTGGGCTACACTGTGGCGGGTCAGACTCCCCTTCATGGCGAACGTCTTGCCACAGCCTTCGTGGGTGCAGGCGAAGGGCCGTTTCTCTTCGTGGAAGGAGTTGATGTGGCTCATCAAGTTGAACTCGGTGGTGTAGGACCTCTGGCAGCCCTCCCGGGGACACTTGAGCACCACGCGCACGGCGGCGTGCACGATCTGGTGCTGCTGCAGGAACCACGAGTCTCTGAACACCTTGTCGCACAGGTCACATGGGTAAACACGTCGGTGCGCCTCCTTTCTGTGCTTCAGAAGCTCCGTCCAGGTCTTCCCAGTGAACACGCACGCCTCTTCTCGACAGGGATATCCGTTGTGTACCTTTTCATGGCGTCTCTGTTTGCTGGGGCAGGTGAAGCGCATCTGACAGCCTTCGAACGAGCACTGGTAAGGAGGCAGCTGAGTGTGTTGCTCGCACATGTGCAACTTCAGCTGCTTGTTCTTCTTGAAAACGAGCCCGCAACCCGCGACGTCGCAGCCGTATTTCTTCTGATCCGTGGCGTGTTTGCGCCCAAAGTGTCGCAACATGTTTGTATTGGTGGTGAATGTTTCCGTGCAGCCGTCGACGGTGCATTGGAAAGGCTTCGTCCCGGTGTGGGTCAACTCGTGTCGGGAGAGGTGGTATAGGCTAGGGAACGACTTACCACAGTCGCTCTGCACACACGCGAAGGGTTTGATTCCCGTGTGTTTGCAGAGGTGGGCATCGAGTTTCCATTGTTTGTTGTACCTCGCGTTGCACTCGGGATATGAACATATGTATCGTCTCTCTGGTGTTTCTTTACATGCCATCCTATTAACGGGTTTTGTTACACTCAGTCCTCCGCGCACGTTTTCTTTTGGCGGCGGCACTTCCTGAATCTGTCTGAACGGACGTGACGTTCTGTTTTTACCCATCAGGCAATGCCCTCGTAGCTCTGATATTATCTGCGAGAACCAAGAAGATAAAGTTGTAAGTATTATACAGTTTAAAACAGTTTAATCATTAATTCCCTGTGCGTTTGTTTTTTGTGGATGTAAAAAAAATGTATTTGATTGAATATTGACTTGCAAGTGCTGTGAATCTACCACTGTTTACTATCTGTCGTTAGCTAGTGCTAACAGGGGGTCAGCCATAGAACACGACCACAAGAAGCTTAGGAAAACCTAGCTCTATATATAACTGACAGTATTAAATACTGTCAGTTATATATAGATCTAGGGCTAACGGGTTCACCCATATAACAGGACCACAAGAAGATGTCCACAAACAAGAAGTCAAGCTACATGACAGCATAAAATATATTTGTTTTTCAGGAGAAGGAGAACGATTGATATCTAGAGTGGCAGACCAGACACTACTATGGTGAGTCTGGTGTACATCAGAATTTGTGGTGTGGATTAGTACTCATGTGTTCAAGAGATTGTTTTGTTTACCTGCTCTCGTTTCTTCTTAAAGGGTGAACGTAAAGGAACAAATAAGTACTACCCGCCTGACTTTGATCCGGCTAAGGTGTGTATTTGTACCACATTCTAATGACAATTTTGGGATGCTTTTTAACTTGCATGGTTTGGTTAATGCCTGTTTTGTTCGCCATCTTTTCAAATTTCCCAGCATGGCTCCCTCAATGGCTACCATGGCACACATGCGCTTAGGGAGCGCGCCCGCAAGCTGTCCCAAGGAATCCTCATCATCAGGTTGGTTCACACAGAGAAACTCACTCACTCACTCACTCACTTAAATAAACTCAAAGTTGCTGGTTTGAGCTCAGCAATAAAACCAGTGCCTCTGTTAAATGCTTTTCATACATGCGTTCTGTTTTTTTTATATATATATATATATATATATATGACCCTTCTGATTCATACATCACAGTGCCTGTGCTCAAGTCAGAGTCTGTGCCTAAAGTGTGTGTATGTGTGTGTCTCGGTAGGTTTGAAATGCCCTACAACATCTGGTGCGACGGCTGTAAGAATCACATTGGCATGGGTGAGTCCCGAGGCGATGTGTAGTTCTGACTTGTTCAGAGGTTACCATGGATACCGTTGTGTTTGAACTGCGCTTGTCGTCCGTTCGTAAAGGTGTGCGCTACAACGCGGAGAAGAAGAAAGTGGGGAACTACTACACCACACCCATCTACAGGTAAACCCACGGCACGGCTGCGTATTAGGCCCCCATGGTTTGATCCTCAAGCTGTCCTTGGGCAAATTGCTGTCGGCAAGCTGGTCTTAACAGAAATGTTGGTTACGAAGTATTGGCCAACTGTAACTATCTCTGAACTTCAAATCTGTCTCAAATATGGATAATATTTATTGTATATTTATTGTATTATTAATTATAAAGTCATTGCATGTATATAGTGCCTTTCAATGCATTGGATGCGCTTTATTAGGGACCAGGGGATGATAAGGTGTCCATGTTCAGCAATGTACTGTCTCACTCCTACCTGCTCACTATGACCTGTATCTGCATTCTTCACTCCAAGTCTCTGGATAAAAGCGTGCGCTGAATGGTAGTTGGTGAACGTGAGTGTTGGTGAAACAAGTCGTGGGAGGCAGGTGTGTGATCTCGGGCTCCCCCTGTGTCGTCCCCCAGGTTCAGGATGAAGTGCCACCTGTGTGTCAACTACATTGAGATGCAGACGGACCCGGCCACCTGCGACTACGTCATCGTGTGCGGTGCGGCCCGGAAGGAGGAGCGCTGGGACATGGCGGACAACGAACAGATCCTCACCACAGGTGGAGCCTACAGTCCCACTCTGGTGGACCCGGGAAATTTGTTCCGAGCTCCAATTGGATTTGATAATCTTTATTTTTATATAGATGGATAGATAGATAGATAGGTATAAACACATAGATTCTCTTTCCTTTTCATTGTTATCCCTCGTTTCATTTTTTTTTGTAATTTCACTTAAATGATTGTGTTTTATTGTTTGTCCTGTTAAATGTATTTAAATAGTCATGCCTGCCTATGAACAGCACTCTGAACGGCCTTTATGTTTTGAAGGGTTCTAAACACAATGCCTCTCTCTCCCTGTGTCTCTGTCTCTCTGTGTCTCTCTCAGAGCGGGCAGAGAAGGAGAAGCTAGAGACGGACCCCATGTACAAGCTGGACCATGGGGGCAAGGACCAGGAGAAGCTGAGGAAGGCCCTCCCTTCGCTGGCTGAGATCCAGGACCAGCAGGAGAGCTGGAAGGATGATTTCCAGCTCAACAGTACCCTCCGCAGGAGCTTCAGGGTACTACACACTCATGGTTCAGTACAGCCTGCAGCCAGCAGGCCTACAATGTTATAGCAGAACTCCTGGGGGGAGGAGGCACAAAAAGCCTGGGCCCGACACCAGAAACTAAAAGGGGCGGAGTTAAACCTTGTTTCCTGTTCGTTACGGAGTAGGGTTGTCGCTGTTACCGGTGTTGGAATCCCCACCGTTGGGATTAATTCACACCTTCCCCACTGTCATTTTGCTATTATTATTATTATTGTTATTATTAGGCCTACCTATATTTGTCAAATCAAGTGTTGCTGTGATATTTATTCAATGTTCTGGGGTTCTCCCCAGGATTTAGTTTTCCATGGTGGCTCTCTCTCTAGTCAGCTGTGTCCATAGTTATAAGGGGTTTCGGCAAGCAGTGAGGTTCAAATAAAGGCCTGAGTAGTGAGGGGTTCAGAGAGGTCCCATCGCTCACAGTCGGGATGAGAACTTTAAGGAAGTCTCTGTCTCTCAGACGGAGAAGAAGGTGCGGGCCGACCAGGAAGAGAAGGACGACGCGGTGAGGAAGAGGACCAACCTCTCCATCCCTCTGCTGGCCGAGAAGGAGGAGGACAAGAAGCTGGCCTCGCTGCTCACCTACCAGGCCCCCTACTGTGAGAGAGACACACACACATATACACACACATCTTCCAAGCCCCCTACTGTGAGAAAGACACACACATGCACATATACATACACCTACCATGACCCCTACTGTGTGAGAGACACACACACACACACACACACACACACACACACACACACACACACACACACACACACACACACACACACAC
>JAOPJO010000111.1:5896784-5910835 GCA_027123675.1 Molva macrophthalma
TATATATACTACTCGTATATATACCTACTCGTTAATGACATGACTTAAATTCGCTGTATGTCATCAAAGCGTCTAGTAAATGGAAATATATATGTGTATCAAAGGCTAACACAATTCTCCCTGAAGATTACGGCGTCATAGAAATGGATGCTGCTCCATCACTAGCACTTCCTGGGCTTGTGATGGAGGAGGAGGAAGACGATGGTGAGGAGGAAGGAGAGTACATGGCGGAGTACGACGTGTACCTGCGCTCCAAGTTCTACGAGTCATGGTTGTGGCGGGACGTCCGCCTCCCGGACACGCTGGACGGAAGGGACGGGTAAGCCCACCCCCTTGTGAAAAGCCCCGCCCCCTCACACAAAGCCCCAGCCCCTCACACAAAGACCCGCCCCTTTGTACAAAGATAGACTTTTTATGGAAGCAATAAACCATTCAACCAACAATACATTCAACTAATCAACCAACTAGGCAATCATCAGTTCAACAAACACCAACTAACCAACCAACCACTCAGAGCCATTCAACCAACCACTTAACCAATGAACTAGTGAGCTACGCTTCAATCAGTGAATCGATCATGGAGTGAAAGCCAGTGTGATGCCAGTTTGGGGTGCTGATGTGTCATGTGTCACACAGGCTGGCGTCCGTCATCATGACGACCGCCCTCCCAGACAGCATCACAGAGTGGAGCGTCATGGCTGTCAGCGCATCCCAACATACAGGTAGAGAGAGAGACATTAGAGAGAGAGAGAGAGAGACAGAGGGATACATTAGAGAGAGAGAGAGAGAGAGAGAGAGAGAGAGAGAGAGAGAGAGAGAGAGAGAGAGAGAGAGAGAGAGAGAGAGACTCATCCCAAGATACAGGTAGAAAGAGAGAGGCTTAGAGAAAGGTAGAGAGTGTGAGAGAGAGGTAGAGATTGTTAAAAGAGAGGTGGGAGAGAGAGAGGCATTTTTTTTACTAAAATAAATAAATGCAAATATTGAACTCATGGTTCAGTGTCACTCACTCATTAGTTTCAGGCTTTAAGCGTGGTCCAAACTTAGCCAAGGAAAACAAGATCTTTGGAATGTAAACAACACGTCATTTATTGGTCTATTGCCCCATTTCATACAAGCAGACAGTCTCACTCTGGGAAAATATCACCTCAATGTCCTGTTTGCGACTGAGGGTGGCGAAACTGGGATTTGTTTTTGTGGGGGATTCCTAGACTGTATGTGATTCTTCCAGAATCTTCCAATCTTGCATCATATGGCAACAGTTGGTGTATACAGAAATAGTGTGATTGGTCCAGTAACAGCAGGTTAAGAATAAAGATAAAGAAATCAGAAATAGTAAATAATATGAACAGCATTAATAATTGGCTGTTTCAGATGGCTTGAATTATTATATAACTCAAAATAGGGTTAAACCTGTCAGAACATATCTCAGACAGTAAGTCAGTCAGTCAGTCAGTCAGTCAGTCAGTCAGTCAGTCACTAACTCAGTGAGCTCCTCCATCTCTCACTCCATTACTCACCCATTCACCCACCCACTAATTCACTCATCCACTTATTTTTTCCTTATTTATTCACACAAATTAAAGGTTTATATCTAAATAAAGACAATACATGTGAAGGTGAGGTTGAAAACTATTTGGGCTTATTAAAAGCCACTAACTCACCTATTCCCTCTATCACTCACTCACTAACTCACCCACTCACTGACACTAGTGCAATTCTGTACTCAGGCTTCTGTGTGGCCAAGCCTTACAACGTGAAAGCCCGGAAGAACTTCTTTGTGGACCTGAAGCTGCCTTACTCTGTGGCCCGCCACGAGCAGATCCAGATCAAAGCCGTGCTCCATAACTACGGACAACAGAGATTACATGTAAGAGCTAACCCTAACAGCACACAGCAAAATAACGCTGTACAACATGGTAACCACTCAGATCCCGCAAACATACAAAGCTAATCACAAGCTTACATTACACCTTAGAACCAGTTACATAACAGAACATGATAGAAGCACACCACAGAAAACAAACAACTAAAAAACCCATAGAACAGGCTAATACCACAAAACGCGTTAGGCTAACACCTAACAACATTCTAAGATAAAAGAACATGCTAACACCACAGAACACACTAACACCACAGAACACACTAACATCACAGACCATGCTTTCAGCACAGAACAGGCTTATACCTCCAAGAATGCTAACATAAAAAAACACGCTAACACCACAAAACATACTAACATGACAAAACACGCTAACCCCAAATAAAAGCTAACATCACAGAACATGCTTACAAAACAGAACAAGCCAACAGCACAGAACACGTAAACAGTGCATAACATGCTAAAATACAGTACAGATACAGTCCAATACAAGATCTTATGACAAAGCACATATTTATCGATTCATTTAATTAAATTGAAAAAGTTAACAGATCATAAACATTTAACACAGAACAGCAGCACAATAAAACACAACAGCACAGCGCAGAACACGTTAACATCACAAAAGATGCTAACACAACACTGCAGAACACGCTCAAAACAGGCTTACAACTCACAACATTAGGGCCCTATGATTTTCACGATGCAGAAATCGCGGATGGAATCGTGGAATTTGGTACTAGAAATGGAATCAACTGTAAAACGTGGAATATTGCAGAATTTGCAATAATTTGGCTGGAATTGATAAAAAAATAATAATCTAAAGTAGGCCTGATTATTGTAGTAACCTAAATTATTTAATAATTGTAAAATTACAGACAAGTAGGCATAAATACATAATTCCGTTTTCGATCGGGGTGTTTTGAGAGGGGGGTCGTCGCATCGTCACCCCACAACTTGTCACTACTTTGAGAAACATCAAAGATGCCGTCTGAGATGGCCAAGTCCTCTTAGAAACTAAAAGATTCAACCCTAACTCCTACATTAAGAGCAGAGCAATACCGGGACTATTATGAGTCAGGGGATAAACTGTTTTGCAAATTCTGTCAACATACTATTGATTGGACCCGTAAAAATACATGATATGATCACTTAAAGTCTAAAGCCCATGTGAAGAACAAGGAAAAGTACTGTGTTAGCCAGAGCATGCCTCCTCAAATGACCATAACTATTGCAAGCGATCCGAAGATTCAAGACAAGCATTGCAAACAGGGGGGAGCAGTGCCCGAAAATGAGAGCAGCCTCTTGCAAACTCACCTCAGTGTGTTCGACCAACAGGTAACTGCCGTTCTACAGAAGATCGTTCTAAACATTGTCATTGGTGAGCTGTCCGCATGCAAATTGTGATATTCCAAACGACGAGCTATCGCGGTGAAATATAGTGATGCTGTTGTAACAATAGGAACTATTGTTTAGATGGTGTGGCAACACGGACCTAGGGTGTGGTTGCACCTAGAGTGAACAGGCTAAGCGTAGGTATTGTGAACACGTGCCAAAGTTTAATAAAAATCATTACCCAGTTGGGTAAGAACAATAAATTCTGTAGTCATCGTTTGTGGAAAGGGAACAGAATTGAACATGGTGGCAGTGGACTGGGCCTGTGTGATCGGTGCGAAACGAGTGACGTCGTAACAGTGATTTTGGGGTGAGAGATCGTCAACTAGCTAACGTTACGTGACCGGACCCTGACTAGCCCGCCGTGTGACATGGAAGGGTTGAAACCACCGCAAACGTTGTGCCTAGACTCCGGCAATCTTTCGAGGACATGGAAGACTTGGAGGGATGAGTTTGTGCTTTATGTGGACATAACAATAACGACCGAGGATGACAAGAAGAAAGTTAAACTTTTCAGCTATCTTGTCGGCGAGAGTGGCAGGGAGCTACTGGATACACTGATGGGTGATACAGCTAAGGATGCATGGAAGATGGATAACATTATAAATAAATCTGATTATCATTGCAACCCTAGCACCATCGAGACCATGGATGGTTATCGTTTTTTACAAAAAAACGAAAAATGTTGCAAAGACAACCACAACGCACTGAAATGTAGAACAAGCACGGAACAAAGACACAATAAATATGTACACAATGTAGCACAAGTTGATAGTGATGAATATGAAGAAATTCTGTGTTACGAAAGCAGAGGCAGAGAATGTGAATTCAGTGGACACTAATAAAGGGTATGGCACTCAGCTTTTTGCTGGCATGCTCCTGTGCAATGATGTTGTAAAATTCCAAATTGACTGTGGTGTGTCTTGCAATGTCATTCCTATTAATCTGCTTAATCCTGACTTGAAGACACAGGGAGTGTACTAGTAATGTACAACAAAAGCAAACTGAGGCCACTAGGAAAATGTAAAGTGAAAATAAGAAACCCAAGAAACCAGAAACTGTACCAGTTGGAGTTCCAGGTGGTGGACAAAGACTGTACTGTGCCACTACTTGGTAAAAGAGCCAGTGAGGCCTTGAAACTGATAAAGGTGCACTATGAAAACATTCTGGCAATAGACAACATTGTTACCTCAGAGAAGCCCACAGGTGGACAATGGACAATGGGACATATAAAAGCAGAGTATGCTGATGTGTTCACTGGTGACGGCTGCTTTGAGGGAGAATACAAAATTGAGGTAGACGACACGGTGAAGCCTGTGCAGCTGCCAAAGAGACGTGTTCCAGTTGCCATGATGAAGCCGCTGAAGGACGAACTGCAGGACCTGCGGCGCAGAGGAATCATCACACCAGTAGAATGCAGCACAGACTGGATCAGCGGGATGGTTGTTGTACAAAAGCAGAATGGGAAGCCAAGAGTATGCATCGATCCAAGACCTTTGAACAAGGCATTGAAGCGCAGTCACTTCCCGCTACCAACCATTGAAGACATACTTCCGGACCTGTCCAAAGCCAAAGTGTTTTTGGTGTGTGATGTCAAAAGTGGGTTCTGGCATGTCAAGCTAGAAGATGAGTCCAGTTACCTGACAACGTTCTCCACTCCATTTGGACGTTGCAGATGGCTGAGGATGCCAATGGGGATAAGTCCGGCTCCTGAGATCTTCCAGCGAAAGCTCACCTAAGCGTTGGAGGCGTCACAGGACAAGGGCAGACACAAGAGGCAGCTGAACAGGATCATGATGAAAAGCTGAGTTTCTTAGCCGATGCAGACAAAAGAGCATCAAACTAAATGCGGAAAAGTTCAAACTGAGACAAAAGGAGGCCACGTACATAGGACACCTCCTGACGGCGGAGGGACTAAAAATAGATCCTGAAAAGGTGCGTGCCATAAAACAGATGCCGAAACCAACAGACCTGAAAGCAGTTCAGAGGCTATTGGATATGGTAAATTACCTGGCCAAGTTTTTCCCACATCTCTCAGACCATTGTCAGTTGTTGAGACAATTGACACACAAAGACTGTGAGTGGAACTGGACAGCACAACATGAGGAAGCCTTCCTCAAACTGAAAGAGACTATTGCAGAGGCTCCAGTGCTGAAATATTACAACCCAGATGAAGAACTGACTGTACAGTGCGATGCCTCAGACACAGGTTTGGGCGCGGCACTCATGCAGAAGGGTAAGCCTGTCGCATTCGCAAGCAGAGCACTCACACAAACAGAGCGGGGCTACGCCCAAATAGAAATGGAGTTCCTGGCTATGGTATTCAGCATGGAAAAATTCCACCAGTACACCTATGGCCACAAAGTTACTGTTCAAAGTGATCACAAGCCATTAGAGACGATAGTGAGAAAGCCACTACTGAGTGCTCCCAAAAGACTTCAAAGAATGATGCTGCGCATTCAGAAGTATGATCTGGATGTAGTGTACGTACCAGGTAAAGACATGTTGTTAGCAGACACCTTGAGCAGAGCCTATCTTCCTGAGTATTCATCCTATGGCTCAGTGGAAGCTGATATAGAGACTGTTAATATGGTACAACACTTACCCTCACACTCACTTACTTATCTCTGAAGACAGACTCAATGCGATCCATTCTGCGACAAAAGAAGATAAAACGCTGCAGATTCTCATCAACACAATGCGCCAGGGATGGCCGAACGACAAGACGAAGACACCAAGTGAAATCAGGCCATACTTTTCATTCCAGGAGGAGCTGAGCTATCAAGAGGGAAAAGTGTTCAGAGGTGAACGTGCTATCATCCCTGATGCACTGAGGAGAGAGATCACTCACAGTTTACACTCCTCTCATCTTGGTGTGGAAGGATGCCTACGGAGGGCTAGAGAGTGTGTCTACTGGCAGGGCATGAACGACCAGATCAAGACGTATGTAGCCAAGTGTGACATCTGCAGGTCAGTGGACGATAAACAACAAGAAACACTACTCTCATATGAAATTCCAAGCAGACCATGGGCAAAGGTTCTGTTTTCGTTTGACAACAAAGACTCTCATAACGGTAGATTACTATTCGAATTTTTGGGAAATAGACTATCTCTCAGATACAAAGTCCACTACAGTGATAAAGAAACTGAAAGGCCATTTTGCTCGCCAAGGCATCCCTGATACTGTTATTTTGGACAATTGACCACAATACGCATCCCGGGAGTTTAAGAGATTCAGCCGTCAATGGGAATTCCAGCACAAGACCTCTTCACCAGGCTACCCGCAGAGTAACAGCAAAGCGGAATCAGCCGTCAAGACAGCAGACTCATGCTCAAAGCCAAAGCTGCTGGACAGGATCCTTATCTTGTGTTTCTAGACCACCGAAAAACGCCGTCACAGGGCCTGGACAGCAGTCCAGCACAGAGACTACTCAGCCGCCGTACCAGAACGCTACTGCCCACAAAAGCAAGTCTTCTACAGCCAAAGGCCGAACAGGCACAGCAGGATCTGAAAAACAATCAACAACGTCAGCATTCAGTCTACTACGACAGATCAGCCAGAGACCTAGACACGCCAAAACCGGGTGACTGTGTGAGAATACAGCCACTCGGACCCCACACTGTCTGGAGAATAGGCTGTAGAGTGCTGAACCCGATTGATGCTAGGTCCTATGAAGTCCAGTTACACTCTGGTGGTGTTCTCAGGAGAAATCGGAGACACCTCAGACGGGCTCAAGGAATGCACCCCCAGTGAGCCCACTGACATAGGGACTGTTGACCCCAGTCATTCAGAGACTGTCCCTCCGCACACCGTCTCTGAGAGAAACACAACCACAGACACTGGTGACAGGGACACACCTGTAACCACCAGAGCTGGTCGCGCTGTGGTGAAGCCACAATGCTACAAGGACTTTGTGACTGTAAACAAATAAATAGATGTGTGGCACTAATCAACATTGGGGGGACATGGGGAACAGTTGAAACAATTGGCACTGACGTTTTCTGAAACGTTGATATATATGTGAGGTTGTTAACTAGACAGGCCACCATGTGGCGCTGTTTACCGCGATTTGCATATTGTGCCCCTTGTGCACCAACGTAGTTTGGGTTTGTTCGTGCGGGCGCCATCTTGTTTTCATGTTTACTCTTTATGAACACAAGGGATAACTATTGATGACGATTGAAGAATTTCCACTGTTGGGGAATAAATTGCCCAGCGTCTTCCACAATCCCGAACATCTGTGTCCCATGGTCCTTCTCTACCCATCACACCAAAAATTAAACACAACGCAGAGTCCCAGGGTTATAGGGAGGCAGCGGGACATTTGGGTTACATATGTTTATGTTTATGTTCAAATGGTAATGTGCAATTTTCAGGAATATTTTCTGAGCCATTGTCTGTTAAATGCTGAACTGTGATAATGTGCCTTATGATGATTTTATGTTGCTGTTAAGAAGAGATTATATGTTTTATTATTTACAATGAGATACAAGATAACAACTCAACATTTTGAGTTGTTCTAACTGTTCTAGAAAAAAGAAAAGAAAAGAGAAAGGATGTAACAATCGGAACTATTGTTTAGATGGTGTGGCAACACGGACCTAGGGTGTGGTTGCACCTAGAGTGAACAGGCTAAGCGTAGGTATTGTGAACACGTGCCAAAGTTTAATAAAAATCATTACCCATTAAGAACAATCAATTCTGTAGTCATCGTTTGTGGAAAGGGAAAATAATTGAACAGCTGTCAGCAGCTGTCTGCCTCTCCATCTAGCTAACTGTCGTTCCATAGTTCCAAATAGTGCAATGTTGTGTGCATCATTAAAACTAACAGTAAACTAACATTTACTGTTATATCTTATTCAATTATTGACGTTTTATTAATTCACATAAGTAGACACTCTTTCTGATGATAAAATTAGCACAAATCGTAAAACACAGAATTCAGAAAGAAGGCTTCATAGGGCTCTATAACATGCTCACTGCCTAGTACAGCATACTTGTATTTCCCTATTGTTTCGTAGACTATTCTTGTGTTCTTTAATGAAAACTATATCCGACAACTGTTTTATTTTGACCATACACATTATGGTCCCTTTCACACATGCAGTCTTACCCTGCAATGTTCTTGAACATTTCCTGCATTGGGCAGGTGTGAACGTGAACAGGGATCGGTAATCTGGGTAATCTGCAGCGACAATTTGCTCAAGACCTTGTAACATTTCCGGGTCCCTGCTGGTACGGCTGTGAGGTGAATTAGCAGTAACAGTTCCAGGAGAGGCACGTAAAGGGTTAAGTCCGTCTGACGTAAGACACTTTCACATAGAGTAAGCAAACCATTCTCAAGACTCCGCTGAGGACGTACTTGAATCCGCGTCTGTTTATCATAATGAGACAACGCTTTTGGGTGATCTGATGACAATATCAGTACAGCTTCCTTTGTTTTCAAACAAGCTCCGAAATAAGGGAGCTCCCCTCAGCCCGTAAATTGTATGGCGGCTGGCATCCACAAGTGTTGCATTACCGCCATCTGCTGGACTCTCCCTTGGTCCATCTATTCTGACATTGCTTTGCCATGTGTGAATGGGCGCAAGAGAAAATGTTCCTGAATGTAGCTGCATGTGTGAAGAGTTTAAATCACTAGCGGCGCCTGCAATGTTATCACAGTAATTTACCAGGAGCTATCAGAATCCTAACCCCCCCCCCGACCTCCCTCCTCACAGGTGAGGGTGGTACTGATGGTGACAGAGGGCATATGCAGCGTTGCCTTCAGTGACAAACACACACAGGAAGTGGATCTGGCGGCAGGCGGGACAGTGGTGGTGCCCTACACGCTAGTGCCCCTGGTGGTGGGAAAACTTCCTGTGCAGGTGATGGTGTTGGGCCGGGACATGAGCGGCGGAGACCGTGTCGAGAAGATACTTCGGGTGGTGGTCAGTCACTTCCTGTTACAGCTTACTTTTTTACGGTTCAAGTTTTAAGATTATTGTTTCAAGTTTTAGGTTAACTGTTTCAAGTGTCAAATTTTGTGTTTCATGTTTACTGCTTCCTGTACATGTTTCGTGTTTCCTGGTTTAAATTCAAGGTTTCGTGTTTCGGATTACAGCAGCTTGATTGAAGTATAAGACTGTGAAGATACTTAATTAGAAAGGATGCACACCCAAAAGTGGCGTAAGTGACGTGTCTCACGCACTTTCCGTCCCCAACACCAACATGTATCTTACGAGATGAAAAAAAGATTTTGTCTCTCGCTGTTGACTACCGTACATATTATTCAGAAATAAGGTCCCATGGTGGTGGACCGGAAGGGGAGGGTCTTAGGATTAGGATTCGGCCTGTGCTTGTATGTCCTTTGACTATGTAGATCGTGTTCTAATGACTATAATGTTAATTATATGATGTTAATAATTACAAAACAAAGCCATTCCTATCCTGAACCCTAACAGCTGGAGGGAGTGCAGAAGACACTTGTCCGCAGTTTTGTGTTGGACCCGTCTGCTCATGGTGGTAAGCTCATTCTATTGACGTTCTATTCAGACACTGTTTTCAACTAGCATCTCAAACATACCTACTACCATATCAACCAGAATGTCAACCACCACATGAACTAATGATAATAATGAAGCGATGCATTGGTTGTCCAATGCACCACAGGTGTGCAGCCTCACCTAGCCCCAGAGTCTAATCATTCTGACTCAGGCCAGGTGAGGCTGCTTCCACCAGCCATCAACCAAACACACTCTCCAAAGTGAGCTAAAAGCTAAAGGCCCAGGCTGGCTTCACTGCTGTTCATCCTCTTAACAGGAAGCCAGAACATACGTCTGGGCAAGGTGGAGCTGGAGTCCGTCGTTCCCAACTCCCTTCCTCTGACCTTCATTAACATCAGAGGTCAGCCCCCCCAAACATCACCAAGCACTTAATATGGGCTTTTATTTCATCCTTTTTTCATGAAATTCCTTCCGGGTAGCTGCTGCCACAGTTCATACCCATCTCGTGGGTTTTGCTTCGATCTGTTGTGGAGGCCGTCTCACTGTTCCATTTCTTCACTCTTCTTCTGCTCTCATTTTCCACCTCCTCATCCACCTCATCCCCAAACCCCACCTCCTCGCCCCCCCCGTCCCCAGGCAACGTGCTCGCAGACAGCATCGATAACTCCATCAGCGACGACTCCCTGGCCTCCCTGATCCGCATGCCTGGGGGCTGTGTGGAACAGAACCTGGCTGGCATCACCCTGCCCCTCATCGCCACCCTCTACCTGGACCACACCCATGGCTGGGAGAGCGTGGGCGTGCAGCGCAGGGTGGAGGCACTCAACTACATCACAAAAGGTGGTGGTCATTGGCTGGATCAAGAGAAAGAAAGTAGTTCCCTTGTATTTTTATGAAGGATGAATTTGTGTCTTTCCAGGCTATGAGAAACAGCTGGCTTATCGTAAAAGTGACGGCTCCTACCCCCCCTACAGGAAGGAAGGCAGTAGTACATGGTGCGTTATTAACAATACATTCACTCCTCTCTTCATCCTTCAACCAGCCTCAGCTTTAAACAACAGCCCTCTGCTCGGTTCCTCTTGAAGAGCTAAATGACTTGTATATCAGCAGTCTCTCGCGACCATATTTGCATATCCGGCCAGCCCCAGTGGGACCCCGACCCACATGTTGGGTTACACTGCATTATATCCATGCTCCCCGAATGTCCCAGGATCACAGCGTTTGTGGTGAAGGTGTTCTCCATGGCCTACTCCCTGGTGAGGGTGGAGCAGCAGCAGGTGTGTGGAGCGCTGCTCTACCTGCTGAAGGACAAGCAGGAGCACGACGGAGGTTTCAGGGAGGACAACCCGGTTTATAGCACCACCATGACGGTACACACACACACACTGTCTACAGCACCATCATGACGGTACACACACTGTCTACAGCACCACCATGACGGTACACACACACACACTGTCTACAGCACCACCATGACGGTACACACACACACAAGTGTGTGTGTGTGTTCATAAAATCAAATTCATGGCCCAAGCCTCTTCCTCCCCCATTATTCGTTTCTAGGGTGGTCTCCGAGGCGGCGAGGCCAAGACCACACTGACCGCCTTCGTGGTCATCGCCCTCGCCCAGGCGAGGAAGGCCGACATCAGCTGCGGCGGGAACTCAGAGGTGAGGGCCCGGTCGCTGTGTATATTGGGTCTTGTGTACTGTGTCTATCCTCTTTGGGGATAATACATGACTATCTACTAGTAGCAGGTGTGTCAGTAGACGTGGTAGAGATACAACTAGTAGCAGGGGTAGAGGTGCTAATACCAGTCTGCTGTGTGCAGTCCGCCATCCACAACGCAGCTAACTACCTGAAGAGGGAGCTGTCCAGGCCTCTGAAGAGGCCCTACACAGTGGCCATCTCCGCCTACGCCCTGACGCTGCTGGGGAAAGACCCGAGCTACAACCCCATCACTCCACTCCTCAAAGCTGTTTCAGGTGCCCTCTCCTTATACTCTCTCTCTCTCTTATACTCTCTAATCTCTCCCTCTTATACTCTCTAATCTCTCTCTCTCTATCTCCCTCTAATGTCTCTCTCCCTCCCTCCAGAGGGGAGTTACTGGGCTGACAGTGAGAGTCCTCTCTTCACGCTGGAGGCCACCGGCTACGGCCTGCTGGCCTTGCTCGAGGGTGGCTACTTCGATGAGGCCGCCGCACCCTTCAACTGGCTCAACAGCCAGCGGCGGAGGGGCGGAGGCTACGGATCCACACAGGTAACCCCCACCCCCACCCTAGGACCCTATCTGGGACTGGTTCTTATGTTCAGGACCACTTCCTGTTTGGTCACTTAGCGAACCAATCTGGTTTCCACTTTGTTGATTCCCATTCCCATTGGTTAAACATATTCATTAGAATGTGTCACTTATTTTACTGCCCAAAATATTTGGTGGGTCCTGGGGAAAAAAGTGCTTCCCCAGTTTGGGAACCACCAGCGCACTACAAAAAAAAAGAGCACAGCTCAAACTCACTGACAGTTAAGTTCCCCATGTCCTCTCTCCCTTGTGTCTGTTCTGTTTTCTGCTACTCTCTGTTCCCCCCCCCCCAGCCCACCATGGTGGTTCTGCAGGCCCTCTCAGAGTACCTTCTCAAAAAAGACCTTGACAAGGACGTCAGCCTGCAGGTGGACCTCAAGGTGCCGGGCCGGACCGACCTGCGCTACCACTTTGAACCCGGGACCTCCTATGTGGCGCGCTCTTCCAGGGTGAGGACCCCCTGCTGGCCCTCTGGCTAGAGACGGCCCTGTAGCAGACTCGAGCAGGCGCGCCATAAGATGTTTTCAGTAGGGGGGGGGGGCTGCCAACTAAAACTGAAAGTATGACGTGATTGTTTTGTTTGTAAGGTGGGTGTGTGTAAAATTGCCTACCCTAACTTTAAGTTGGAATGATGTTGGATATTCAACAGATATTCACACTCAGAATCACAGTGATCTGACACAGGGAACTAAAGACGCGATCACCGGAGTCCTGTGTGTCTAGTGGTGTATACCTGCCCAGGAGCAGCAGCACTCTCTATAGAGCCATCGTTTGGTCAATATTTCTACACAAAGGGCCAATTAAAAAGTACCCTGCCCTAAACAATAGCCGGCTTACGTTCCAAAATGTTCCAAATTGATTTAAATCACGGTTTTGAAGTGTAGCTCTATAACAGTAAAAAGCAGGTAAAGAACTACGTGGCCAGGGGAGCTCCAATGTGGGTGTAACACATATAGACTGTATATAGTACAGGTTCAACCGACTTTCCATGTGTGTAAATTGGTGGAAACTATCGCAGACTTCAAAAAAAGCGCACACAAAACAAGTACAAGAGTAGGCTACTTGTTGTGGTTAAGACTGTGTAATCTATAGTGTCCCTCATCCATGCTGTGGCCAGAGAGTATAGTAAGAGTTAAGTACAGTACTAGTTAAAGTATAGTATTAGTAAAGTACAGTAATAGTAAGAGTAATGCAATAGTATAGTACAGTAAGAGTATAATAATAGTAAAGTACAGTAAGAGTGAAGTACAATAATAGGAGTATAGTAATAGTAGGTGTATAGTAATAGTAAAGAACAGTAATACTAATAGTAAAGTACAGTAATAGTAAGAGTATAGTAATAGTAAAGTACAGTAATAGTCATGGTAAAGTACAGTAATAATAAGAATATAGTAATGTATAGTAATAGAATAGTAAAGTACAGTAATAGTGATAGTAAAGTATACTAATAGTAAAGAACAGTAACAGTAAAAGTGTAGTAATAGTAAAGTACAGTAATAGTAAGTGTATAGTAATAGTAATGTACAGTAATAGTAAGAGTATAGTATAGTAAAGTACAGTAATAGTAAGAGTATAGTAATAGTAATGTACAGTAATAGTAAGAGTATAGTATAGTATAGTAAAGTACAGTAATAGTAAGAGTATAGTATAGTAAAGTACAGTAATAGTAAGATTATAGTATAGTCTCATGTTCTTCATCTCTGCTGTGTTGCCAGGCACCCCTGGACAAGGAGTTTGAGGTGGAGGCGCAGGGGAAAGGACAGGGAATCCTGGAGGTAACCATCTTCTTGGAAGGAAACTTCAATTTGTGCTTCATCACGTTCTTGTTGATACAGCCTAGATGTCACCGTTTCTTATATTTGACCTTGTGCTCGTTAAGACACTTCCTAAATCGGTGCACTTTGACCCCAGGTGGTGACTTTCTACAACCAACTCCATGAAGTGGAGGAGAAAAGCCTGTGCCCACACTTTGAGCTGGACGTGGCTACAGAAGA
>JAOPJO010000111.1:5984244-5995435 GCA_027123675.1 Molva macrophthalma
ATCTGTCAGGTGCTTTAAATCACACACACACACACACACACACACACACACACACACACACACGCATATACACACACAGAGACACACTTACACACGCATACACACACACACACACATAGACACACGCACACGGCACACGGCATGGCATTGTTTACATTTATTTACTGCTAAAAATGCCACGCTAAAGTTGGCTTGAGATACTTTACCTGGAAGGTAGTTCTTCTGGACACCTTGGGACTTTTAGAATAAGCCAGAGTATTAAAGTCGTTGTCGGTCATACTTGAAATACGAACATGCGTTTCTTATCCAGAAAGCTAACGCACGGTAGCTATTTTGAGCGCATAGGATTTGACAAACATATGATGTGACGCTATCTTCTTGACCGAAAAACGATAAACATATATTCGGATTATTTACAAAAGACTCGTTGTGAGGATTACACATCAAAACCGTTTATCAAACAAAGTCAACCAGCTAGCTAGCGTAAGCCTGCTGATTTTGTTGTTGATGGTAACCTATGGTAACGAGGGGACGGCTGGAATTCCGGGTGGCAGCCCGCATGCGCAAACTAATCTCAGTATTACGAATACATCCATCATCCATGGGTTACGTCTACCTATGCATCTATGTATCTATGTATCTATGCATCTATGCATCTATGCATCTATGCATCTATGCATCTATGCATCTATGCATCTATGCATCTATGCATGTATCTATGTATCTCTTTCTCTCTCTCTCTCTCTCTCTCTCTCTCTCACTCTCTCTCTCTCTCTCTATATATATATATATATTCAAATACATGACATTTCAAAGCACATCATCGCGCATACAATTCCTTAAAATAATCATTGTAGTTAATTGGTAGTGGTAACATGGTTATGTATTTCCAATTAACGTTAATAATAAAATGTGTGTGTCTGCATATGTGCATGCATGAGTTTGTGTGTGTGTGTGTGTGTGTGTGCGTGCGTTCATGAGTGAATGTGTGTGTGTGTGCGAGTGTAAGTTTGTATTAATGCATGTGTACACATGCATGCATGCATGTGTCTGTGTAATAGCTGCAGTTCATGTTGGCATCGCGTTAGGTCTGATATTGCCTCCATTCTGTATATTGACATTTGATTCAGTTGCACTACTGAGTACTGAGTACTGCTGGGACCCAGCGAGGCAGGCTGTGTCTACAATCGTTATGTCAGCATCACTAACCTCGACCCCCACGTTATGCAATCCCGCCAACATTACGCCTTACGTTGGGCTAAGCTAATCGTGTCACTCATTCTCTCCTTTTCTTACTATTTCTAGTATTAACTATGCAAAATCACAGATGATGAAGAGGAGGAAGTGTGTTTGTGTGTGTGGGGGGAGGGGGGGGGAAACTGATCTGCACACGAGATGGATGAAGCACTAAACTGTGTGACATCAGTGTGGGAAGGGAACGCATCGCTGCTTTGCTTTAGGGCAGTGCAATGCCATCATGCGTGATAGACCAAGGCAGGACCTGGCACACTGCAGAACCCCCCCCAGTACAGTAACCAATGTAGGTTAATAACACACCACAACACCATATCAACTGTATTCATTGGACTCTATACGTTCTGGTGTATTAAGGGTTACTGGGATATTATTGGTACAACATGGGTAGTGCTCAGAATGAGAACTGATGTTGACTTTCAGATGCTTTTTACACAGCATAAAAGCTTCTAGATATATTTAGAGCCAACAGCTGTTGCTGATGGAGATTCAGGGGTCTCTGAAGAGATGCTTGTAATATATATATATGTGTGTGTGTGTGTGTGTGTGTGTGTGTGTGTGTGTGTGCGTGTCATACCTGTCATAGACATAGGCATTATTATGACCTGGAGGGAACTTACACTTCCAGACATAGTTTGGAGGTTTGCTTATAAATTATACATGTCTACTATTTTATCCATGGCCTCTTACCGGTATCCCAACAAGTGCATCCAGCTCAGCAGGGTTGACACAGTGGGGACCCTCCTAACCCTGGCCGTAAAAAAGCCATGATATTAGCAACACAGGATCACATATTCATATTCAATTAAACTCATCATCATTTTCCACTCCCCTCAAACATTCACCAGAGGCCTATTGAGAGATCATTATAAACGATCACAAATGGAAGCTAAACCTGTTCGGACTGAACGAGACACCTCCATGTTATTCTGACTGAACCAGACACCTCCATGTTATTCTGACTGAACCAGACACCTCCATGTAATCCCGGCTGCCGTGGGCTTCATTCACCTAGCGGCCATCGTGGTTCCGTGTTGGTTCTAAACGTTAGCTGGGTGGGGGAACTGAATACGGAAATCTGAATTCAGTTCCCCCACCCGGCTAACATCTAGAACCAAGATGGCCGCCCATAGGTGAACATATCGCATGGCTGCTAGTGCCTTGCCTCATTGGGTCGCACCCCGCAGGGAAGATGGCAGGACAGCAGATGGAGAACGACTCTCTGCCAGTTCTGAGGAGGTCTTTTAAAAGACTTGCTTTTTATCTCTCACACACACATACACACATACACTCACTCACACACACACACACACTCTCTCTCTCTCTCTCTCTCTGTCTCTCACACACACACACACACACAGCTTACTGTTCTAGTGGGAATAATGATGCTTTAAAGTAAAGTACAAATCCGGAAGCAGGAACAAAAGCAAAACAAGCTACATTCTGTGGCTGGTCCCCCTTGAATGCTTTTCTTTATTTTTTATCTGTTTGTGTGCTTGATTTCACCATTAGGAACATTGTGAACATTTATGGCCTATTGTCCTCCACAGCGGTACATAATGTCTTTGTCACAATGCACTAGATGTGATGCTTGTAAGTAATCGTTTAGTCTGAGAAACGCCATGGCTCTACTCATCTACAAACTCAAAATATATCAGTTCACGAGAGGAGAAAAAACGTAATGACCTCAATATTAGCAATATCAATCACACATAGGCGTCATGGAACATGTAATAACAAATGATTTCCAAATAATTACCAATGATTGCAATAACATCACAGAAGGATGTGTTTTCATAACTTTGTGTTTGGCCATTTTAATTTTGCGTTTTCATTCCATTTGTTTTCTCATGGTTTCCAAGGCTCATTTAAACTCATTAAGACTCATCGAAATAAGTGTTGTTTAAATATGTGCTGTATCACTTATTATATCCATTTAAGAGCATAGGCAGATCTGAACATGCAGTGTGGATAGGGGTTCGAAGCTTTTAAGACTTTTTTGATTTTTTAATTTCAATGACGACATTTGGTAATAGGCCATCAATAAAGGACCTACAAAACAAGAGTTACAGAAGCAACCCTCCAACATACCTGCAAACCACGATATCTGCATGCGGCTATAAAAATAACATTGCAGTGGTTTTTCATTATTTAAACCCTCAAATGCATTACTGTTGTTAGACAGAGCTATTGAATTATTTTAAAATTAAAGGTTTTATGTATTATGAAACTCCAACTTAGTTATTTGATCTATGTAAAGTTTTCTTTATAATTATTATTGTTACGATTTTGATTATTATGATGATAATAGTATTAATAATAACAATAGTAATAATAATTCTAATATTTATTATTATTATTATTATTTGTATTATTATTAGATAATTGAATATGTAACACATGCTGGGGAAATTATTTCCTTTTCATTGACTATACTGATATGATATGCTATTGTAAATTCTGAATAACAGATTTGAATTCCTCTCGTTGGATATGTTCTCGGGGTAAAACTAACCAAGATTTGTAATCGCGCATGTAATCGCAGTTTAAGCTTTTACGCTGGCGGCCAATTTGTTACCAGACAGCGCAATACGCGCACAGTCCCCAGAAAAAAAACCATTTCGGTCTGCAGCTGATAGGTTGTCAGGCTCTACCAACCTACTTGCACATCGATTGGTCCACCCGGTTCTTCACCAGGTTCCCATTGGCTTTTCATGATGGTAGTTCACTGTCGCCACATGCTCGTTTACTTTAGAATGAATAGAGATTTTGGGATTTTTTCGTTGGTCATTTGAATCAGGAGTCAGAGCGCAAGGGACTCGGAGCATCGCTTGGCCACACCGCCGAAGAGAGAATGATGGAATTTCGTTTCGGCAGCACAGTGGCCTGAAGATAATTATCTGCCAGCTGAGATTAAAGAAAAAAGAGATACGAGGGTGAAGATGTTTTGCACGAAGCTGAAAGATCTGAACATTTCTGGAGAGTGTCCTTTCTCCAGCCTTGCTCAGAAGAGTGAGTCTGGAGACTTTGAGGATTGCTCCAGTGACGCCGCGGATATATTGCCTATTTCTAAGGATGTGCCAGAGAAAAGCGGCGAAGGTCTACCCCCACAGAGACTATCCAGATTGAAAGTTAACCTTCATTCACTTGGAGAGAGCATCCGAAAACTGGCTAATCCCGAGGTCAGTATAAAATACAATGATCACCAATTAACCCTAATTAACATGCTACTTATGTAAGAACGTGTTATACAACGGCTGACAAAATATGAAATATTACAGATTTATTATGCAAGAATTTGGCAGGCAACGTTCTCATGTTCCAGCCATCATTTATAAATAAATGGGCTGTAGTCCTGGGTGGTGGGCTGCATTGATTAACATTTCGTACCCAAATGCCTGTTTTTGTTTTTGATTATAGGTTTTTTTGTATTCAAATAAAAAGCTGTAGGCCTCTAACTTGCCTAATACTTTCAACAGTTTCAAAGACTGCACACTGCTCTCAATCGAATAGTGAATCCTAAAATACACACGAAAGACAACGAAAGGTAAGACAAATGGAAGAATGATGTCCATCTTGGTAATATTAAGCTTTGATTTATGCATTAGGCCTGCTGCTCGGTAGGCCTAATAGCAACACAGTGACATATGTATTGTGTAAACAATATTTCACATAAAAACACCTCAAATGTGGACTTGACTGGCTTGGACATGACAGTATTTTCCCTTCCAACATTACTTTTTTTTTTTTTTTAAATGACCTGTTTGTATTTGTCCCTTCAGCCTAGAAACATGCCCATGTTCTTGTGATAAACCAGAACATCTACTACACATAATGACGACATACTCCACCAAAACAGGTAAACGGCACGCGCACCACATGCACACACCTCACACACATGCGCGCTCGACTCTACCTTATCGTCGACCCACGTGACATGGGCGTCCCTGACCTGTGCTTTTGTGACCCCGGGGCCCGGCGGTCAGGGATCCAAATGGACGCGGTGCGACTGGCGTTGGGGGAGGAGCTCTTCCAGATGTGCTACGAGGAGGACGGCCACGTGCTGCGGGTGGTGGGCGGGGCCCTCCACGACTTCCTCAACAGCTTCAACGTCCTGCTGAGACAGAGCAGCGGCAGCGCGGCGCGGCAGTCCCGCGCCGACCCCGACGGCTTGGGCTCGGCGCGAACCCGCGAACCCTCGGTGCTGTGCCTGGACAAGGACCCGGGCCTGCTCACCGTCTACTACTTCAACCCCCGGCCGATCACGGAGCTCTTCTTCCCCGGCGTGATCCGGGCGGCGGCCAGCGTGCTGTACCACACCGACGTGGAGGTGGCGCTCACGGACCCGGCGGGGGCCGGCATGGACTGCATCCTGCAGGCCAGCCCCCAGCACAGCCTGCGCTACACGGTGGTGGTGAAGGACACCAGGAACCACAGCCCCAGCCCGCTGAGGGCCACCTCGGCCGGGACCTTCCCCGGCTCCCTGTTCTGCACCACCTTCCCCTTCCACCTGCTGCTCGACCAGGACCTGCTGCTGCTGCAGATCGGACATGGCCTCCGCAAGAGGCTCTCCCGCAAGGAGGGTCCGCTGAGGAGGGTCACCTCCTTCCAGGAGCACTTCTGCATCGTGTCGCCCCAGATCAGGTGCTCCTTCCAGGGCATCCTGACCATGCTGAACACGCAGTTCATCATCCGGATCAGACACGCCGACGCCTGCAGCGCGGACGGCACGGGGAAGGTAGGGGGGCACCGCTGACCAGGCGCCCCAGTAGGGGATCAGCAGCTGGATGAATAGCTAAGGCTGCTTAAGCAATTCATTCGCGTACGTGCTAACCCCAAACTCCCCCCCCCCCCACCTCATTCCCAACTCATAGCCCAGAGTGAAATATCAACGCTACCTCCCCCACCCCTTCCAGAGGAGTTCCCAGTCAAATTTCTACCCTGTCTTCCGTCAAGGGCATAGCGATGATCAGCTGTTTATGTAGGGCTGTACATCAACCCAGAGTTGTTGTTCAGCACCATGGCTACCTGCCTAGCAATGCTGGCTTCTCTGGAAGCTTGGTCTCCCTCTTGGAGGGGAGACCAGTCGGTGCTGGTAGAGGTGTTGGAGGGCCAGTAGGGGTCGCTCATCCCTCTGGCCTGTGTTATGTCCCCAACGCCCCAGGACAGAGATGGGGTCTCTGTTCTGTCCAGGAGCACTGTCTTTCAGATGAGATGTTAAACTGAGGTCCTGACTCCCTGCCGTCACTTAAGATCCCATATCACGCATCACCAGAGTAGGGGTGCTGACCCCGGTGTCCTAGCCAAATTCCCATCTTGGCTCTTGTACCAACATGGCCACCTAATCATACCCTGATCTCTAAATGGATAGTTTCACTTTTCACCTATCCACAGTGACAGCCAGTATGTGGTGAGAATTCTGGCTGCTGTGCATCAATCTTGTGGGTTTATACACAATGGTGGCGGATGAGATGTGATAAAGTAGGATCATTTGATGATGAACATATTTTAATGGGATGGTTAACCTACATTTTCTAAATTTTGGAGTTTAGTTTTGTCAACATAGGCATTAACCAATCATATCAGCAATTAGATAAAATATTAGTCAAAATATAAAATCTAATATTAGATACCAACCAAACATTGGTTGATGTTCTTTCGCCTGCCATACAAGCCCGAGAAAGCCATTCAGCACCCAAACAAGTGTTAAAAATGCTAGCAAACTGTTTATATTTTACTAGTGCTGTGGACAGCACTTCAAGGCAATGACTCCTTGAATATGGATAGTAATCTAATAGCCACCATTGTTCTGTGTTTACCTTGGATTGTGAACAAAAGTGTGTGTTTCTCTCTCCGTCTTGTGAGTTGCACATCGCTGGTTCTACTGTGACAGAATAAGGTGATGAGTGGAAATATCAGTGATTCTTTGAAAACATTCTAAAAGGTTTAACAACTCGACCATCGCCCTCTTTCCCCTCCCTCTCCTGCCAGCTGATGGACCTGAAGGGCCAGATGATCTATGTGTCCGAGTCCAACGCCATCCTCTTCCTTGGCTCCCCGTGCGTGGACAAGCTGGAGGAGCTGACGGGCCGCGGCCTGTACCTCTCTGACATCCCCATCCACAACGCCCTGCGCGACGTGGTGCTGGTCGGGGAGCAGGCCAAGGCCCAGGACGGCCTGAAGAAGCGCCTGGGGAAGGCCAAGACGGCTCTGGAGCACGCCCACCAGGCGCTGGAGGAGGAGAAGAAGAGGACGGTGGACCTCCTGTTCACCATCTTCCCGGGCACCGTGGCCCAGGAGCTGTGGCAAGGCCACACGGTGCAGGCCAAGAAGTTTGACCGCGTCACGATGTTGTTCTCCGACATCGTGGGCTTCACGGCCGTGTGCTCCCGATGCACGCCCATGCAGGTGGTGACCATGTTGAACGAGCTATACACCCGCTTCGACCACGAGTGCGGGGAGCTGGACGTGTACAAGGTACGCTCCGGGAACTGCGGTGTCTCACTGAATGAGACACCACGTTGATGAGCTCAACGGCTATCAGATATCTTTTCGAATGTTGAAATGGATTCATAAAAATGTATCCATTTCCATATGAATTTGTCGCTAATTACATGTAGACTTATATATTTGATGAAATGGTGAATATAACTAAATAATTAATATATACTTAAGATAAAATAGATAGTGTAATCACTGCACATTTATGGGAATCGCAATATATAAATAAACCATCATTTCAAAGGCATATGTAATGTTATACTAGTTTGATTGGTTTAGAGTTTACATTTCTTACAGTTGTATGTCTTCAGTAGCTAGCGCAATAATTATCAAACTACAATGGACGTCAGTTTGTAAACTAAAAACCTCCTAAAACCTAAATCCTACTTTTGACAAGACAAGGATGAGTTAATCACCTTCCATCTCACCAAAGAACATATGACCTCAGTTCGGTTCTCACATCACATATTCCGGAGCGTAAACAAAATGGCAGACCGCTTCAATGTTTCTTGAGGACGGAGCTAGCCTGTAGCTCATAACTAGCAAGACTGGAGCCAACTGCTCTCAATCCGTGAGGAGTTTGGCTAGTGTAATCAGAGTGTCATGGACCCATTACACAGAGAGTAGCATGTTTGACAAATGTCTCGCAAAACACCAGGAAGTTAGGGTCTCCTTTAGGACCCTGTTTCATGTCCATATGTAGCTAAAAATAGCTACCTTCTTCTTTTTCACCACGGCACAGCACTTGAGTTATGTATATAGTGTCTTTTTCCATCTAAGATTTGGAAGTCAAACCTTCTTCATGGCCCAGGGAGGAAACAGCTATTACATCCTGTCCCTCTTGTTGTTTAGAGTTTTTGTCTCTTTAATTTCTACCGTGATGTAAAAGGTTGTCATTTGATTCATAGTGGGTTGTGTATATATATATATATATATATATATATATAGCTAATGGCCAAAACAGCATTTGCGTTGAAAAGCATTATGCCATTCCTATTCACAAACATTTAAGCTACTGTTTGAATAAATAAACATTGTACCTAATAGGATTCATGTTTGTTTCAAAGAGACATTTTTCTTTGTTCTGTTTAGGTAGAGACTATTGGCGATGCTTACTGTGTAGCAGGTGGCTTGCACAAGGAAAGCAAGACACACGCGTTCCAAATAGCACACATGGCGTTGAAGATGATGGAGCTATCCAACGATGTTAGGACTCCCACGGGAGATACCATTCAGGTGAGGAACATACAACGCTAATTCTACTACTCATCATTAAACTCAGTCGGCTTATGCACGGATATCATATTAGAGAATAAAGTGCTTTTCTTAAAAGCAACATTTCCAGAAGCTGAATAAAAAAGCACAATCATGTTGGAAGTTGTATTCATTATTTTATTGAAATACTGGTAACTAAATGTTAAGTCATGGCAGGTGTGCCATTCGGAATGCATTGGGAAATTGAAAGGTGAAAACAAGCAGGACCCATTATGTATGTCAAGAAGTACATGTAACGAAAAACCATTCTCACCTCTAGAGTTCTGAATTGAACTCAAAGTTCTGATTTGAACTGATGGTTCTGATTTGAACTCACAGTTCTGGTTTGAACTCTAGAATTCGGATTTGAACTCTAGAGTTCTGATTTGAATTCAGAGTTCTGCTTTGAACTGAGAGTTCTGATTTGAACTCAGGGTTCTGATTTAACCTCAGGAGTTCTGATTGGTTGGAACGTTCTGTGTGTTCTAGATGCGTATCGGCCTCCACACGGGGTCGGTGCTGGCCGGGGTGGTAGGGGTCAAAATGCCACGCTACTGCCTGTTTGGCAACAACGTCACGTTGGCCAACAAGTTTGAATCTTGTAGTCAACCGAGTAAAATCAACGTCAGCCCCACGACTTATGGGTGAGTGCTCCGACCCCTCTGAATAACGCAGGACCTGAGGTATCCAATAGATTGCTCTAACTGTAATGAGCCATTCGGTTTACTTACTCATTAATATGGTGATTTACTAACACAGAACACATTATTCAACTCTTTATAAACAGAGTAAAAAATGATTTACTTACACAATAAAGCTTTTCCATGTTCCAAGTTAAACCATTACCATTGCATTCTGTCTGTGATTCTGTTCTGAGCGTCACTATTCCATTACAACATGAGAACATTTTATAAAATGGAACTTTATACAAACAAGAATGCCAACTTGCTTGAATACACACGTCACATTCAAGTGGTCTCGTACATGCTCATGTTCTTTATCGCAAGTCCCTCTCATTCCGAGCGGATCTCTGCAGCAGAACCTAGCAATGTTTCCTGGTTTCCTCCGCGGATGATAGATGCTTTATTTTCCTGTTCTCTGTCCTAGACTGCTGAAGGACTGCCAGGGGTTTGTCTTCATTCCAAGAAGCAGACAGGAGCTTCCGGCCAATTTTCCAGACGATATCCCTGGTGTTTGTTACTTTCTGGAGCCTTCTGATAATATCCCCGGCGGTGATTCTATGAATGACTGTCTGCAGAAAGAGCTGGAGCACAACACCACTACCACCACCACTACAAACTGAAACTGAAACTAAAACTAGAAAATTAACTATTAATGAATTACAAGTATGTGTTTTCAGTCATTTTTTGTAGCTACCAATAAGACGATGGTGTTTATATTTCAAAGCATCGGTATACCTTTGTTATTTTAATAACTTCTAGAACTGTATGTACAGTCTGTAGTAAGAGAGAAAGAGAGAGAGAGAGAGAGAGAGAGAGAGAGAGGGAGAGAGAGAATTTAAAATGAAATGCGACTACATTGTGATCATCATCATGGCTGCCATTCAGAAGAATATCTTGAGGTTACTTTCATTCCTTAACGTAGTGATCCATGAATATGAAGTGCCAAAAAGCAGGTCAAGTGTCGTATTTTGTCATTTGACATGCATCTATTTAAAATGAACATCTCGTGTAAAATGTTGTGATGTCACAAAATCCCTAAAAAATCCAGAACTAAACTCTAAATATAGAGGGCCAGGATATATAATAACTAGATTTCCTGTGAAAGTGGAGGGAACATTTGGATGGATTTAGGGGTTCACCTATGACCATTACATTCCAGTATTCACGTCTCCTTTCCTCTTCAGCAAGTTGACGCAGAACAGATAAACTCAAGGTGCCTTATGGGAAATGTCAGCTGTAGCATGGGACAAACACACCCCTTCCTCTTTGTATTACTGTATATGTGCATTTTCTATTCTTCATAGCTAGGGATAAGGCTAATGCATTGTGTACAATAACGCTTGTGATACATATGTATAATTGTCAAGTATATGTTTTACAACGTTTTTGTTGTTTTTACAGCACAGTATGCATTCTTAAACTCATGTTTAAAAGATCCAAATCATTCCAAAATACACACACTAGGTGCACACACACACACATCTCCAGCAACAGTTTCC
>JAOPJO010000111.1:6040383-6052456 GCA_027123675.1 Molva macrophthalma
CCCCCCCCCCCCCCCCCCCCCCCCCCCCCCCCCCCCCCCCCCCCCCCCCCCCCCCCCCCCGCTCATTGAGAGAGGGCTGTGTTCCCTGCCCTGGGGTGCACCCCTGTAACCCTGACCCTCGACCCCACGGTGTCTGGGTTTCCTTCAGTGCTACAGTCACTCTCATGTGTAATTATTACAGCTCTCTGCTGGAATTACGCTTTTTTGATATATTGTTTTACATATTTCTTGTTGTGTCGTTTCCCGTGTTAAATCATTTTGGTTTTGCATGAAAAGCGCGATATAAATAAAGTTTGATTGATTGAGTGACTGAACAACTATCAACACTGCCAGGGTGAGGGTTTGATTCCCGCCCCAACCATGCTAAGAATACAATTCTACAATGTTTTGGACGAAAGCCTCCACCAAGGGAATACATACAGATGGAAAGGAAAGGAGTCAAGGACTTGCTGTTGTTCAGCTTTTAGAGGACAGTTTTACTGTTATTATTAAATAATACAACAAAACATTATATATATAAAGCATTTCTCAAGCATGAAGAACGCATGGAACATTACAAGACAAAATGGAAAGAAATGAAATGTGTAGGCAGTGAAGAAACATTCCATAATGCAGTGGTGGAGACATAATGTACCAGCGGGGTGAAATGTGTTAGGCAGTGAAGAAACGTACCATAATGCAGTGGTGGAGACATAATGTACCAGCTCGGTGAAGGGGTGCGGGTCCGAAGATGCACCACAACTGCGACAAACAAACTGTTGAGTAAAAGATTCAGAGTTCACAAAATCAGTACATTTTTCATAATTTTGTCATCTTCACTTCACTCAAAATTCTATAGTATACCCTCAATGAAGTCATCGAACATAAGTCTATAGTATACCCTCAATGAAGTCATCGAACATAATAACCTTACCCAGAATTAACCAAATGTATTTTCCATGTCTTCAGGCATACCTGCTCATAGAGAGTCATGGCAAACTTCTGGTGCGTGATGCAGGATTTGGACGAACAGCCGTCGGTCGCTGTGTCAGAGACAATGTGCAGATGGATGCGTTCCAGGATGTTTTCCTACAGGATCAGTGAGAAAAAGAATAATTAGGGATGCAAATGTAAACTTATTGGCAATTATTCTGATATTCAGAATGTTTTCTTAATTCTAGAATCAAACTGTAGTCAATATCTACGATGAAACATTTATCATTATTACACATTTTTTGCCAATTCTTTCCAATTGTAATCAATAAACAGGTGGATATATTGTAGTTAAATATTCTGTTTTAATATACACTATTTTAATAATATAAGTATGGCTGGCCCCAGTGGGAATCGAACCACGAACCACAGTGTTAATGTTATGCTCTACCAATTGACCTAGACAGCACCATTATCGTAAAATAATACAAATTGAGATTTTAACAGAACAGTCATAGGGTTTGAGCTCAGAAACTGATTCGAAGTCAGTTACTCCTGCTGTTGGCCCCAAACCTTTCTCCTCCGTCAGCCATTTTGTATTATTCTGTTCACAATGTGAACAGCTGGGCGAGACGCAAATCTCTTGGGGGCAATTTCAAACAAAAACCAGCTCACAACAGAGCACAACTCCTTGGAACAGTCTCACCCTAAAATGGTGGCTTTCCACTTAAAATAACAACTGAACCTCTCTCTTTCGGATCACACTATTCTGTCTTGACAGCGTGTTAAGGTCAAGGGACGGAAGGAAGGAACGGGCCAGTAAAATGTTTTCTTTAATCTTTGTACTCCTCAGAGTCACAGTAGAGCACAACAACCCAGTGCTGTAATGTATCAGATAGAACGATCCTTCTTCTACAGCTCTGCTTTCAAGTGTTTCTTTAAAGCAGTGGTTTTCCGGACCTAGCAAGGCACCAAGTGGGTCGCGGAAGGCCACAATAAACATATGGAAAAAAATAACATGTCAAAAACATTTATGCTTGCTGATATGTCCCGAACATGGGATTACTGTACTGATGACCAACAGTCTATAAATAGAGAAATTCTCTCACTTTTTTTCACAAGGTAGTGAAAATGTGTCATTGCGCAAAATACTTGCAGGGTCCAGGGTCGAGGGTAACTCGGAAGCTGGCTCACGGCATGAAAAGGTTCTGTAACCCGGGTTTGAAAAGGGGTGGATTAAGACGGGTTTCAAGCTGAGGGAGAGGACTCACGAAGCACTCGGCAGCGTCGTCCATGAGGCCCAGCTGGAAGCGCTGTTCGTCCTTAAAGGTCTCAGCCAGCGCGTTGCGGAGGCTGTCAGAGGCCAGGGTGCGCTCCCTGCTCTGCTGGAACTGGCCGAATATACTCTGTAGAAAACACACATGCGCGCGCGCGCGCACACACACACACACACACACACACGCAGGCAGGCACGCACACACACACACACACAGGCACGCACACACACACACACAAACACACGCAGGCATGTACGCACACACACATGAACACACGCAGGCACGCACGCACACACACACACACACACACACGCAGGCAGGCACGCACACACACAAACACACACAGGCACGCACACACAAACACACGCAGGCATGTACACACACACACACACAAACACGCACGCACACACATGCAGGCAGGCATGCACACATGCGCAGGCAGGCACAAACACACAAACACACACACACACGCAGGCACGCACACACAAACACACACATACACAAACACGCACGCACACACACGCACAGAAAGAACAACATTAAAGGAATGTTTTTAAAGATAATGTTCGAAGTTCATTATGATGACCGTTATCATCATTTTTTCCATGTTGCTATGCAGCCTAATGCACCTAAACTACCTCATCAGACGAAACAGAACACATTTTTGTCTTTTTGTTTACTGCCAAATACAAATCTAAAATGATTCCGCGCAAAAGAAATGTGACGACAATGCAAGCTATTTACTGGTTCAAAATATGATGAAATAAAAAGCAACAAACCTTTAAAGCACAGAAAATACACGCATCGCCAAGACAAAAGTGCCCTGAGAGTTGTCTCAGGCTTCTCCTGAAAATGTCTAACTGCCACAGCACCTGTAGAAACACAACAATACACAGGCCAATGAAAAGAATTGTCGGAGTGCTCAGCAAAGACATATTTTGAGTATCCTGGATATCATTTAAGAGGGTTGATTCTGCAAATGTTACAGGACACAGATGGCTTACTAACTGATTAACTTCAATGTCAACAGTGTCTATCAGCATAGGGCTTTTACATCAGAATGCATCATGGGATTTGCGGCAATACTGGCCATATTGAGAGGACTCAAGAGAGTTGTAGTAATGTTGAATCCTAAATCAGCCTAAATAACGTGTAACCTAGGCTAATGAAGACTTCGTTTTGCCACGTTTCGCATGAGAAATGCTGTGGCAGTTTAAAACACAACATTGTCTTCCCATAATAAAAAAATATTTCACGATTAATTACTAAACAATGACCAATAAACCATTACTCCCTTCACAATTACTAACATTCCAATGCTCCCAAAAGGGTGGCGGTCATTGTGACGCGACATCGCGATGTACAAGCCCAAAACATTATGGTTTTTACTTGTGTTGTCAGCATACATGGAGGTTTTTCTAACATTGTTAGCAACAGCATACACCAGGAGTTCTTCCTAGCATTATATGTTTTTTTTTACTAGCATACATTATGAGGTTTTTACTATAACACCGGTTTATTAACTATTAAACACTCGCTCTCCATTCCGAGTGCGCTACCTGAACAGCACTGTTGAGGAAGCAGCTGTTCTGGCCCGGTTCATTGAGCAAGCCTTTGGTTAGTGCCAGGGATAGCATGCTGCCGGGCTGGTAGGACTTCTTCAGGGCCCCTCCAGGTTTCTTGAACAGCTTCACCCAGGCCATCGAACTAGAGCCCGTACCTAAAAAATTAAAAACATGCATTAAGTAAGGAATAAACCAACGGGACGTCCCGTTGTTTGAAATAATGAACGACGGTGGAGAGATTGGATCGAGGCAAAGCGGAGGCTGTTTACCACCGACGACGTGTGGGGTTACCACTAAGCAATCTAGGAAATGAATTACTTTCATCTATAACTTTATTGGTTTTGTATCGACTTAATCAGCTGAAATTAAAATGGTCTTCCTCTGTGCTTTGAGGGTATTGTTTTTGCGTTGTGAAGTAACTTATCGATGTATTTCACTGTTGACCGTTGTTAATGTTGGAGTTGTAGAACATTGATTTGGAAATGTTACAAAGGCAGAGGTGTCCAACTATGGAAAAATAATGCACATCCTTGCTCAAGGTTATTGACCAATCAGGATGAAGTATTTAACAATGCTGAAGTAAAGGATCTTAATAGTCTTTTAGGTGTTGTTTTTGGCACAGTCACAGTGTATGCAAGTGTTGATGTTTTTCTTCACTCAACAGTCTAACCTCATTACAAACAGTCTAAAAACAGCTTCACACAATGAGGGCATCTGAATTAATATTAGCTCCACAAGTCTTTGATTTTTTTCTGGATTACAATAACATTTTTCACAATAGCGGAACATTTACATTTGTTATTAATATGCCTCACACAATCCTTGATGAGCAATAACTGAAAGAATTTGTTGTATATATGTTTATATGTAATATTTGTTTTTGTTTGTTTGGGTTTCGATTCGATTAATTGATCAATTGATTACTGCTTTAAAACATTATCCTTTAACTATCTGGATCTTGATTTTGGTACTTCTAAAAATCTGTTGGGAGACATTGGTCGCGGTAGTCATCGCCTCACTAATCCAAATGGATGAGCAGCGTGGTGGGTTGCCAGATACATCGTGTGTTATCCCCCTTGACCGGTAATCTGGGATCCAGCAGTCCTACTATGTTATGGCAAAACTTCCAGAGGGAGATGCCTAACTCCAGCCACATGATTGGTTGAAATAAATACGAAAGGAAGTGGAACGCCTCGCCTAACCCAGATTTAGGCTTGTCTGCTATCAGAATTTAGATTTGAATTTAAAGTCTGATTTGTGGGACTACCTTGACCGGGGACAAGGGGGGTCTTGCTGTAGCTGGACATGGTGGGCAAGGGGAGCTGGTAGGGGGGTCTGGCCATGGCCTGCAGGCTGTCCTCTAGCCCCACACGCCTCCAGGGCTGGTGGAGAGGGAACGCAGCATGCTGCTGGATTCAGCCGCAGCCTGGCGCTGGCCCGGAGCTACTGGTGGACATCGAAGGACAACAGAGTGGAAACCTGGAGGGTGAAGCAGAAGGGTGGACATTAGTTATGAGAACTACCGTAACCAGCGTGGACGTTAGTTATGAGAACTAGCGTAACCAACGTAGACCTTATTTATGAGAACTGTTTCCCGATACAGCAATCAATTCTGTTGTGTTCAGTTGAGCATTCAGTTGAAAACATACAGTTTGACGGTTCAAACTGTTCATCTGTGAACTTGAGACACAGAACGCTTTGAGAAAACCAGTTTTGATTACTAAAATTAGATATAAATCCATCCTAACCAAAATGTTGACAAACAAAACATAAATAATATATATAAATGTGTGGATATTTGAAGTACAAAAGAGAAGACTTTTGAATGCATGCAATATCGTACTGGAATGTGTTGTGATGATGGTGAGGATGTATATGGTTTACTAAATGGAAAAGCAATATTTAAAACCAAAACCGTGTTGACACAATGAGTGTGCGTGTGTGTGTGCGTGTGTGTGCGTGCGTGTGTGCGTGTGTGTGTGTGCGTGTGTGCGTTCCCTTCTGACCGTTAGCTGTTCATTGATGGCGAATGAGCGGCACTATTATCACTGTACTAATCCACATGTATCCTATGTTACTGTTACAGATCTATAGGTTATGCCTGTGACACATTCATTGCACGGCGAAACGAGCAACATTTTCTGAAACCATGTGATGTCATGCCGCGCCACTCTCCCTACTAGGGTTCAGCAAGAGGGCTGATTTACATTGACATTACCGACTGAGTTTTCATGCTGTGGTTATTTTTCACCAGCAAACAAACAATGCTTCCCCAGCGACATGCTTCCATATCGGACGTCAACTGCACCATGGGGCAAACGATGCAGTTACAGGACACTACATAATATGCCGCAACTTCCACTGCTCTTCAGTTCACACATACAACCATTGTTGTGTAAAACAGAAAAATACAGCATGCATACTCTCTTCTCGTGGATACTCACCTTAACGGTCCAAGGGATTGACTCTGCCTGCCCACACTGCACGCGTCCGGGCAGTCGGGTTGTCAACAGACGAATGTATACAGCAGCGTCTTCCTAAATCTTTCAGATAAATGGACTTTAATGCCACTGCAGATATGGAGAAGGCGAAGTGCGCCGAGCAGGTTCGCTGACTGGTGCTGGTGGTGGCAGTGGAGAGGGAGCTACAAGCGTTGCCGCTAGAGAAACTCGCTTCAGATCAATTCCAGCCCTCCGAACACCGGTATGAGCCAGTGCAGTTAGTCCTTTTCGACAGCACAGAAATACAGTTGGACTTAAGTTGTTTCGGATAAATGTGATAACATACCATGGGCCAGTAAGCTCAGTAGAATGTCGAACGCGTTTCGAGATGATGTTTTGAGGCAGACTTGTGTGTAGGTCAAACTCTGCCCCTAGTGGAGGTGTCGGTACACTGCAACAGTGCGGTTGGCCTGTGAGCCACGGAGCTGTAACACAGTAGCTGTTTTTTTTTAATTTATTTATTTTAGTAGAATCGGAATTCGTGATGATGGTGGTGGTGAGGATGACGATGACATGTCAGAAATCACATGACTATGCTGGTTTCATAATCATGCCGCACTGTCTGTGGAGTTAAATCCCAACTACTGTCATGTAATGAATATATAAAATATGCATTATTTATTATTATTTAACAAGTTGAAGTAAGCTGATGTATTTGTTTGTCAATTAATGTGCACACATATTTTTTAATACTAGTCAAAACTGGTCCACGTTTGAATTTATATAATTGAATATGTATCATTTAAGTTATTTGTATAATTATGTCTGTTCAACAAAGAGAGTGGTCCCTCACAGGTGCACCTGCTTAATTGCAGTTTATTTGAGTTCCTGTAGGAGGTTGTTACCAGACAAGAAATGCCTCATATTGTAGTAAGTACGTGAGTCAGACTGACTCACTGATTTACAGTAGCCTGAATGGAATATGAATGGAATATACTTCTAATGACAATAGTATACATCAGATGAAAATATTACAGCAAACAGTAGCCTAATTCAACACAGGCCAGGTATGTAGAAAGTAGTTATAAAACATTCGTATTCATGGACTCAACATCAAAATGGAGCCCAGTTTCATGACACACAGCTTTTGATATAACGTTTTACAATTTGTTTTTGTATCTTATTTAGATTTTTAAGATGTTTAATTCCACGTTGTTCTCAGAATCTCAAAAGGTATATTCTTTGGTCAAACCTTTTTATAAGCTTCCATCTACTTAAGTATACTAAAAAGTAAGAAGACCAAATAATATTATACTAAAATAATATAATAGGCCCTATACAATGCAATATGTGTACCATTCAGTTCAGTAATCTTATTTAAAGATTACAGTTTACATCATTCGCTGAGAGCTAATGTCCTAAAATCCGGATTTCTCAAACAGTTCTGTTACTTTTCCACTGGAGCATTTCTTTGCCTGATGTATCTCCAGTGTTATTGAAGGCCTACATCATAGTTCTTGTTGTGGGGGTTGATATGACTTCAGGCTGGCTCAAACCATATCGTCAGTTGGATAACGGGTGTCCTACTCACCGCCTGACCAGAATACAACCCCACTGTGGTGAATTCAGCACTATAGCCTGCTCTTCCATTTGTCTTTCATTCAAGCTTTCCAGGACAATAATCCATTTGTTCATGACTTTTAATTAAGGCTTGGTATACTTTATTGTTTTATTTATTCAAATTGAATGTAATAACTGCTGAGCAGTTTTTCATTTGATGTGGATTTTATTATTGGTATGTCACCATAAAATTAGATTTTTATTTACATTCATTTCATTTGAACATATGCAGCATTTCTTCATCTGTTTTGGGAAGCAGTATGGGTTCATATAGTGCATGTTGCTATTTACATTACATTCCTTCCTTATAGGGTCCGGATGTTGGGTCATGCTAGGAAGGAGGTACTGAGAAGCCGTCTGTCACCGTACTGTGTGATAAAAGTACTAATCAACTTGACTTGGTGACATTGTTCAACACAAAAGCAGTCCAAAGTTCCAACATCTCAACAACACAAGCAGTCCCAACTGCACAAAACGTTTTAAACATTGTTTTCAGGTTTCAAACGTCAAGAATCAATTTTTTGTTTTCTCTTTTTCCAGTCCTATCACGGATGAAAAAAAAACAGTTTAACATGAATGAAATGTTGGGATAAGCCCAACAATTTAAAGTTCTGGTTCCCCATAGTTTGATACTAAATGACATAGTTCACTCAATCCAACTATGGTCAAACGTGGCATTACAAGCTGAAGGCAAGCTTATGGAGAAAATTACAAAGACCAGCCATTTTGTTAAACACCAAACAGCAACAACATCAAAAGGTTACAATGGGCCGTATTCACCTAGCGGCCATCTTGGTTCTCAACGCTAGCTGGGTGGGGGAACTGAATTCCACATTCAGTTCCCCTACCCAGCTAGCGTTGACAACCAAGATGGCCACCAGGTAAATAAGGCCCACATGGAGACGATGGTTACGGTGGTGTAGAGTGGCGTGTCAGGACTAATTAAGTAGGTATGGCACAGAATAACACATAATGGGGCGGACCAGACATCCACACCCAACCTTTGCAGAGCAGTGCACATCATGTATACTTTTTATTTCATTTTATTTTTGTGCCACCCCAGGGGGCGTGTACCACCGCCCCCCCCCTAGGCCTCTCCGTGGCGATGGCCCTGCTGGGGACCCAGAGGGCCTCCTCTAGAGGTCTTCAGACTCTGGGATCCCCTCAGGCTCCACGGCAGTGCAGTGGGGGATGAAGGTCCCGTCAGATATCCAGCCCTGGGCCGTCCTGTTGAAGGTGGGCCGCATGGCCTCGGGCTGCTGGAGCTCGGGGTAGCTGGGCGGGTTCAGGTCCACCTCCGGGAGTTTGAAGCGGATCCCCTTGGGCGCGCGGTCGAAGCCCCCGAACGGGGTGGCCACCCTGGGACACAAACACACACGGTTCTCTCATTCAGCAGACGCTTGTTCTCAGATAAATGTTATTAGGAGCAGGTGTTTGGGCATGTTGCTCAAGGATGCCTTCAGGTAGACAGAAGAACTGGGGTTGGAACCCAGAACCTTCCGATTGGGAGTCGAGAGGTTAACACCCTAACCACCGCTGGAGTATCCTGCTCCCTGTAGCATATATATCTACGCTGAGAACGCTCTGAATACTCTTACCTATATACTATATACTATACTCTTACCTATACTTTTTACTATACTCTTACCTATACTATTTACTATACTCTTACCTATATACTATACTCTTACCTATATACTGTACTCTTGCTTATACTATATACTATACTCTTACCTATACTATATACTATACTCTTACTTATACTATGTACTATACTCTTACCTGTACTACATATTATATTCTTACCTGTACTATATACTATACTCTTATCTATATACTATATACTACACTCTTACCTGTACTATATACTCTACTCTTACCGGTTAAAGCTCTTGTAGTCAGGGAGTTCTGGTCTGGGCCCGAGCACTGGCATCTTCATGTTGAGGGTCTCGGCCAGGTCAGGGTCATGGATGATAGCCTGTTCCCACGGCGAGTGATAGCATTTGGACACGCCCTTGACCTCGCAGCCCTCGGCCGCGGGGTCTTCCAAAGAAATTCACACAAAAGTCATCATTTTTGAGCATGACTTCCTCCTGTGACTCCAAAAAAAAACAGACCTCATGGCATATTTAAGATGTGATCTTAGAATGATGAACTGCTGCACGTCACCAAGGCAACGCAGTCATGTGTTGGCCGTTCCTGTTCACGGTCTTAAAATAGTGCATGCTGGCAAAGTGCGTAAAAAGCACTTCATTAAATCGAAGGGGTAATACACCTTGCGGTCAGGGTCGTACCGGATAACACACAGGGCCCAACTCGGTTCTCCAGCAGTCATTTACAGGAAACAATTGTTAGTGCAGTTAACGGTAGAATCCCTATTTACTCTGTTTCAGAGTCAGACTAGTTACACAATCCTCTAAAACACAACATACTGTATTTTTCTAAAAAAAATACATACCAAACCGCATGCATCAGGCTAGTTATATGGGTTACTGACCCGGAGGTCAGTAAACCTCCAGTAATTGGAGGTTTATAAAACCAAATGATACAACATACATTCACATTTGTCACTGTTTTTGTAATTACCTGTTGCAATGCATTTGGCATTAGCAGCATCTTCGGTAGTGAAAGATGTGTTTCCATCTACATTGATTTCAGCATTCTGAGTTAAAGGGTCATTCTGCGGAAGAGACAATGAACCATGCGACAGGGCATAACTACTTGCAAATAGACATGTCTTTTGTTTTTGTTTTTATTCAACTCACGTGCACACAAGTATAGACACAAGAGAGTGCTCAAACACACGTACGTAAAACAGTGATAGGAGTGTAAGTGCCTGCGTTACGACATACCTGAGGAGCCACTCAGGCTAACGCCACCTAACGATGTGTGCTGAATGTTTCAGATCAACATCTCTAATGCCTAGTAGCCACCCACCTCACACCATCATATTCAAGTCTTTCTACTGAGGATTGTGAAGTCGTTTGGTTAGACACATTCTTCATTCACCTGAATTCATTGATGTCAAATTAGGCTAACTCCTATTACTAATTGTATCCTTGTTACATAAAACTTTTATTTTCAAGCATTTTGTGACCTGCATTGAAGGGTACTATATCAATAAAGGGGTTATTCATTCATATGAATCCAATGATATTGATATTGTTGTTATGATCAACTGTTATATAATCATTATTATTGTTGTTAAGATCAGATAAACTGTATCAATAACAGATAAAAAAAAAGAAGAAAGAAGGTTTGTTGTTATTGTTATTGTTGTTGCTGTTATTATTCACATGAATATTACCTATGTACTGCTAACATGGAACAGTGTGTGATATTGTTCTTTTTGTTGATGTTATTATTGGTAAACGCATCACCGCGGTTCTACTCACATGGAACATGTTGGCCTCGTTCTGGATGCTCTCAAACGTGTACTTGTCAGACCGGCGCTGGCGCATCTTGAAGAGCCGCGAGCCCCGGTTGGACATCAGCGACAGCTCCTCCAGCATGATGTCCTGCGGGGTGCTGAGCTTCTTCCCCAGGTCTATGGTGAGGCCTTCCAGGAGCAGAGCAAGTACGGTGTGCCGTTAACTATTCACACACTTTTCTCCAAAAGGTCTTGGGAGTGAATTGATTCCGCTACATGTCATTAAGGAGCAGGTGAGGGGTTAGGGGCCATCTTGCTCAAGGATGGTTACAGGTTGACTGCGGACATCGGGATTCAAACCCAGAACTTCAGCTGGGAGTCGATCGCCCCTAACAAGTATCCTGCCCATGTTTTTTTGTGTGTGCTCACTGTAGCAATCCCTGATTCACGTGCTGTTTTTGTCATCTGAAATGTCACTGAGACAGTGAATTATGAACAGATGACATGCAAGCCAGTAATCATTTCAGAATAAATAATTATCTAAAAATAGATCACCTTTCAGTTTGTATGTTTGTTTGTTTGTTTCTACATTTCATTAGAACAGAGTATATAGAATACCTTGAAACACCAAATAAAACGTACATTAAAAATAGGCCTACTGCTTGAAGTATCGGTCTGTGTATCGGTGGACATGACCCCATGGACTTGACATCCCTAACATTTGAACCCAGCAGTGGAAAAGTGTTCGTCATTGCACTTGAGACCCCGCGTAGCATGAACAGGATGCTTCCTCACTCCCACTGTACAGGGAATGCACCACAGCTGTCGAAGACCTTTAGCGTAGCCAAACAACCACCCCCCAGTTGGTCCACAGTCCCCTTACCCCCC
>JAOPJO010000111.1:6052556-6064529 GCA_027123675.1 Molva macrophthalma
CAAACATATAATAACTGCCTCTATGGTGGATTGATAATAATCATCCCTTGAAAAAGGACAACGACAAAAGGATAGGTAGTTAAACTATCCCATTAGCTTATTTATGGCCGTGCAGGAGAATAGCTCCTGACATTACTGTCAACTGAAGATAAAATGGCCCCTCTGTGCACCATTGTGTTTCAGTTCTTCTACTTCATCTGCGGCCAACCTGATCCTTTAATCATACCGTTGGTCCCGTGGACCTCTCGGCAGATAGCTGCTGCTTGGATCTTCCTCTCACCCGCCGGCATCGTACAGAACTGAGACATGGTGGCTTCAGGAGGAAGGCCCTGACAGAGAGCGCTGGAGAAAACACAAAACAGAGATGGCTGTTGTTGCTGTTCTACCCAACTGAATAAAAACCGGCATTTTGTAGGAGTACATTTATATTAAAATATACACTACTTAGGATATGTGTTTATCTCCGAAAGGGATGGAATTGTCGCTAAAGTATTGTAAGTTAAATTAATGTTACAGAAAATGGTGGTAATTGAAGAAGCTTTAATACAGGCCTTTAGCCTATATAGCCTACTGGGGATTTGAGGGCTTATATGAACTGAATAAATGGATCCCTGTCTCGCTTTCATGGTCTGGTTATGTAATCCAACACAAGTCACTCCTCACAAGAACTCTCTTCAGTTTCCAGTTAAGGAAAATGTAATAGCCTCATTTCCAAATATAAAATATACTAAATACATAGGCCTACCATCTTGTCTCATATCCGTGGTCTTTCTTTTAAATAAATGATGCCTGTATGATGATACAGGCATATGATGATATATTGTGTATGTATTTATCATCATTTCATTGAAAAGTTTCAATAATAATGTACTATGTACTGTATTAGTCCTACACTTACCATGCATTAGGAATTTATGTATCTTGACAAAATAAATGACCGGTATTGCATTTGACTTCAAACCATGCATCCATGTAGAGATTGCTATTAATAACGTAATCTTGTAAAAATACAGAACCTGTTATAATATAGCAATGTAAGTATTCTATTTTTTATTGTAACAATCCGCAAAACTTGCGATAAATCAATATAATTTACATAAATGAGTATATTTTTATATTGGACAATTAAATTGAATCATACAGTGATCTGTCATACAATCTCATGACCTTGCAACAGGATGCCAAATAGGGATTTAAGTGTTTATATTTAGTCCAGTTCTTAAAACATGAAACCTTTCTGAGATTAAAACTCCTGTCGTTAATCACTATATATAAAAAATATCCATATTAATTGAAGCGTATGCGTCTATCGTCCTCAATAATCAACAGATGAACGACTGTTTTGGTAGTCCAGTTCATAGATATGCGAAAGTTTTCAAAACCTGACAAAAAAAATCCCAATATCACACATATTCACCGAGCATTCTTCCGAAGGCCTAAATACCTGTGAGGGAGTCCCTGGGGTGCTGCCTAGGTCCTGGAGGAGAGACGATAGGACTCAGGGGTCACCATAGGTACCGTGATCTTCCCTGATCTTCACACTGGGGGAGACTGAAGGCAAGCGGCCGTGGGTGTCTCTGTGTCTGTTGTCACTGGAATGCAGCTTACATCAATAGGCTAAATTTAACCTGCCAAACACTCAAAACCACTCACAAACGCCGCGGGACAAGTATAGTTACCAGGGGGTGGGGGGGGGGGGCAGAGCAGGAATAATAATGCCTCTGCACCATGGCACTCTTCTGGAGACTTGCTTTCTACTATTTACTACCGTTTAGTCATTGAACACAAGTCATTTAACAATTGTTTAACAGTTTGATCCAAGGCCAAGTTTTCAGCACTATAGAGACTGCAGGACAGTGTAGTGGGTAGGGAGATTGACTCCCAGTCAAAAGTTTCTGGGCTCGATCCCCAAGGATTACCTGTACCTTATTAATGATGTGTAGAAATTAATGATCACAGCAAGTCCCTTTGGATAAATTGCTAAATTCTAAATTACCAAATAGTTTAAGTGACTTACTTTAGATACATATCATTAAGGAGCAGGTAGGGAAGAGACTGCAGAAACAGGTCATTAAGGAGCAGGTAGGGGTTAGACAGTACAGACACAGGTCAATAAAGAGCAGGTAGGGGTTAGACAGTACAGAGACAGGTCATTAAGGAGCAGGTAGGGTCAGACAGTACAGAGACAGGTCGTTAAGGAGCAGGTAGGGGTGAGACAGTACAGATACAGGTCATTAAGGAGCATGTAGGGGTTAGACAGTACAGAGACAGGTCAATAAAGAGCAGGTAGGGGTTAAACAGTATAGAGACAGGTCGTTAAGAAGAAGGTTGGGGTTCGGCATCTTGCTCAAGGATACCTACTGGAAGATTGTCGACATTGGGGTTCTAATCCAAAACCTTTGGGCTGGAAGTCAGTCACACACCCTGACCTCCACCCACTGACCTCCCCTATCAATCTAACACCATCCGTCTTCTCCAAGGTGCCGAACAAAACACTTCTAACATCCTCACAGCCAGCCTCACAGTCTGTTGACAGAGGATATCCTGATGATCCAGGTACAAACACACTCTTTAGTCAAGGTTAAATAAAACAATGTTTTATTGGTGTAAAAATAATGTGCCCTAGTAGCGTGTACTACATCCAATTTGAATACACCAACTGTCATTAAGTACTTTAGTGCTTTCCATAGTTCTTGCCACTAACATAATGGATGTTTAAATGCTCACTGCAAAATACTGTCGTTCATAATGACATATGATGAGGTATAAAGACAGCAACACAGCATTGTGCTGCATCGCGTCAGCCCCCTTTTGTTACAATTTTAACTTCACTGTTTTTCAAAAGTGTGACATTTCATTCTGGTGTTCAAAGATTAAACAATAACCCTGTGTGTGTGAGGGGGTCCATTTGAGGACCTAAGAATCCGGAGAGCCATAGTTCTGTGCTGTGAATTCAATGTCACACAGTGTCTCCACATAGCCCACCGTTAAACATGTGCAAAGTTCATCCTCTTGATAACAAATGTGACACACAGAAATACCTCAACAATATATGATTTATAAACTTTCCATATCGTCTCACAGTCTATTAAGATTAAAATACTGATTAATTTTGACTCACAGCTAATTAGATAAAACATAACTAGCGTTTAGACATTTGAAATACAAGCTCTGTGTTACAAGCTTAATATTACATCAGTTAATATGATTGTATTAATAACGTATATAAATACAATCATATTAACTGATGTAAAATTAAGGTTAATATGATTGTATTAATAACATATATGCTGCTATGGACCATGTAGTCTACATGTAGTTTATTCACCTTTTACTTTTCCTCACAACATCTGTAACACATTCCTATAAATGCACTCTACTTACTCTGCCATTGCTTTGAAACATTGCTACTGCCTGGTTTTCTAACTGACAAGTTAGAAAACCAGCCATTCAGATTCCTTTGTGGAGTCCCTCCTGGATAACTGTGTGCTATCAACGCTCAAACATAACACAGTTCTGAACCTGCGCCTGCACCTGTGCCTGCACCCCCTTTGACGACAGGTAGGTCAAGTTGTTCATGCTGCATGCATACATTTCTAAATACCTCAAAAGAGGATTGATGACGTGTTTATCTAAAGCGCACTCCTTGGTTATCAATATATTGTTCCTACTCTGTCTGTGCTAAGCAAAGGGCCGGTGTCTTACGTAGTATTAATAGTGTGTTAATACCTTATCTTTCATGTATATAAGACATAAGGAATATATAAGATATAAGGAAATCAGGGATGAATTGTCCTTAATCAGTGGGATGCCATGAATCCCAGAAAGACTCGGCCTCCACCCGCGAGGCGACCTCCTCGTCTGAAGGGCGGGCCGCAGTAGGCGGGTGGAGCGTGGGCCGCGGGCCGCGAGTGGCGGTAGGCCTCCCTGGGTCCCGGGGGACATGGGAACTCCAGGGCCACCCGGTGTGTCCAGTCGGCCGGGGGCTCAGGCAGGGAGCGGCGGTGGCCCGCGGCCCTGAGGCCGGAGGCCACAGAGGCCGGGAGGCTCTGGTAGCCGAAGGCCTCGTCCACGGAGCCCAGGGGGCTCCGGCACGCCGCCTCCCAGGGCGTGGGGGCCTTGGAGGGCCCCTCCTGCCAGGAGGCCTGCCTCTGCGGAGGCCGTCCAAAAGAGGCCTGGAACCCGGGCGGCCCCCCAGAGTAGAGCGGGGATGTTGGAGAAGGGAGGGGCCTCAGTCGGGCGGGGAGCGTCATGGAGTAGCTCCGGCCGAACGCCTAGAGATTAAAATAAACAAAGATGGATGTTTGTTGTTGCCGTGGCGTCAGTTTGTGTGGCAGGCTTTGCTGCCACCATCTGGCCTGTTGACTGGTAGCAGTGGGGCTTCACTTGTGTGTCTGCAGGGAAGAGTGTGAAGAGGGCTCTATAAAACTGCCGTAACCATGGTTGCAAACCTTGAAAATGGTTGTACATTTTACTGGGTGTCAAGTCTCTTGTTCTGAGGTATATCAGTTCACATCTATTGCTTCTCAAGTTTTGTTAATTCACTTTTAGTGATGAATGTGTGTTTGGAACTATATTATTTACCTGCTTTTCTTATCCAAAGCAACCTACATTTAATTTAGATACATGTCATTAAGGAGCAGGAAGGGGTAAGGACATCTTGCTCAGGGATGAAGACAGATAGACTGCGAATATTGGGGATCGAACCCAGAACCTTTCAGCTGGGAGTCGATCAGCCTCTGTATCCTGCGGCCAATATTATGTCTATTCTAATCATAGAATAGACATAAAGTATCAATTCAGTTTTCAGTTAACATATAAGGTATCAACACTTCTTTATAGTTCTGAACTCCACACGATGATTCCACAGACCGTGACCTGGGGAACTTGCTGAGAGTGAAGTCACAAACCACGACAACATCCAACAGGGTGAGAGATAATGTCAGCCAAAGCAATGATATTTTTACCCTCGGTTCCAATGTCTGTTACTAAGTAACTGAAGAAAGTTTCCATCTGTGGACATACGTAACAAATGTCACTGGAAGATGTAAAAACTGTGGCTAATTTAACTGCAAGACGGGAGGAAAAAACTGCAGAAATACGAATGATTTTAAAGAACCAAGCAGTGCAGGTGGAAAGGAGACGCGTGTAAAGAAAGCTATAAAAGACACAGAAAACACGCCGACAGAGGCCAAAGAGATTTTAATAGCTTGTGCAGAACAAGAAGTGCAGAAAATGATGGTGGCAGAAAGGTGTAAATAGGGTGAAATGAGACGGAGAGTCTAAGATTTGGAAAATTTAATTTACAACTGTGATGTCGCTCAATAGCAGTGCTAATGAGCTCAAGTTTACCATCAAGGCTAGTGATGAAAGATCTGCGGTTTCATTTACTGACAGTTAAGTAACTACGACTAAAACGACCATGACATAAAAATCCACATATCAACATTTAAAGTTGTTAGGGTTGGTGATCACAAAATAACTATGAGTATACTATAGTAATAATAATAATAATAATAATAATATTGATCATACAACGCTTTAAGCTTTGATTGCACCATTCAAGTTTGGAATGAGACTGAAGAATTGCAATCATATGCATCCCCAAAAGAAGTGCGTACACATTCCCCATCACAGTCATCGATTTACAGTATAACTATGATCATAAATAATACCATGGATTATCGGTTTCACTTGATCTAATCCTGGAACCAAGAAGTCCTACTCACAGCTATAATGGATGTTCAGAAGGCTTACCTTTATGGCCCTGGACTATTACTTTGAGGCAACATTAGTGACATTTAAATGTAATTTATGTTGAAATAAAATCTAAAATATGGTACAGATCACTAGGGCACATGTATTGAGTGCACATAAGCACATCCTGAGGTTGCTAAGTCATATGCAAGCTTTATTTATTTTGAGCAGCTCCAACGCACCACTCAAGTTAGAGTTTGCTGATGAAGCTAATTCATTTTCTTCATATTTATTCCTGATGATAACACTAACCCTCTTACACCACTTGGTGTAGCTAAATAGTAGCGTTAGGTAAAGCACTACAATGTCCAAACTTTAAAAAGACAACTCCTTTTTTTTTTAACAGTGTTTAGGAGTAGCAAACATTTCGGCGAAGCTAAAACAAAATCTGTTTACCTGAAAAACAGACATTTAAAATCGGAGATGCGTGTCATTAAGGTGCAAACGTAGAATGATTAGCTAAAGGTTTTTTGCCATATTGGCACAGAACAATACAAACGTATTGAGACTACAGTTGAACAGCAACTGGCCGCCACTGCTTGTTAACCCTAACCGCTATCACCGGCTTCTTGGCAGAAAACGTTGGCTTGGGAGCCATTTGTCGCGCTCCTCGAGCAATGAGTGACGCAGGAGAGAAAAGGGCTAAGCAAGAAGCGACAGCAGCTTGCTGATTGGGTGTGCTCAGGGATTGGCTGCTTGGAGCCGGCTTGCCGTGTATGTGCTGGGGGGCAGCAGATGTGGCCGTGGGCTTGACATCCAGCTGTTTGACAGGTGGGCGAGGCTCAGCTGAAGAAATGTGCTGGAGCTTAGGAGGGTTTGGGGAACTTACCATTCCTGAGGGAGAACAAGAAGGGGCATTTGGCTTTATTTGGCAGGTAGCATCAGATTTATTTCTACCAAGAGAGTGAGAAGGGGCAGATCTGGGTTTTCTAGGTTTAGGGATTGGGGTAATCTCAGGTGCAGGTGATGGGCTAGGACTCGGTGTCTCAGAGACTGCTTCGTATCTGAAGAGTGAGGAGTCCAACTGATAGGGCTGGTGCTTCATCACCTCTAAGCTGCTAAGGTGTTTTTTGGGTTTAGGCTTGTCCCTGGTCTTGGCTTTGATCTTAGGACTTGTTGACGGGGGTTGCTTCGTGGCCGCAGGGGGGTAGAAAGGAGCGAGGATGGGGTTGTAGGATAGGGGTGGCGGGGCGCGGACATTTGAGGAATATCTCCAGGAGTTGGGGAGAGAGGGTGCGGGGGAGGACGGCCTGGCTTGGTTCGCTTGCACCGTTTCGCCGTCCACCACAAACTTCTCCATTCGGGTCTGCCTCCTGGCGAACAGCTCTGCGCCTTTCCCCATCAGAGGTTGTCCATCTACCTTCTGACTCTGAGCAGCCCTGCCTAGACCCTGAACCTTGGGAGTAGGACCCGCCCCCTTCGGTGGCTGCCTTTGTGGTGGTGGACAAGAGGCAGTGGAGTTAGCAACATTGTTAGGCTTATTCCATGAAGACGATGAGAGCGGGTAAGCTGGGCTTGCTGGACTGACGGCCTTAATACTCACAGGCGACTGTGTCGGCTGCGCACTCCAGCTATTCCTGGTGGATTGGGGGTGATTCTGTGCAGACGCACCCACTGGTGCCCAGGCATTAGCGGCGGTCTGAAATGGCGCACTGTTGGGAGTCTGTTGAAACTGGGACCAGTCCTGCTGTGGTGCATAAGACTGGCCTTGAGGACCCGCGGCGTTGGCGAAAGATGGCGACACTGGACTTCTCGGTGGGTTGAAGGGTTCTGATGGGGGGCTTAGCCAGGGTTGGCGGTTTGTGCTGATGGCGGGCTTGGGCGCCACCGGAGGGGGGATCTTCAGTTTCACTGACCTCGGTTGCATGAAGTTACATGCCTCAGCGCCCAGACTGAAGAAATCTTCCTCTGGTTCGATGTAGGACTTCCTGTCTCCCAGGTTCTGCAGCTGATGGTCCGACGACACCTGTTTACTTGCGGCTCTCCTCTTGGACCCTGGGAGGGAGCCCGCGTTTTTGGCCGGAACCGATATGCGTTCATCCCTGGAGGCTATGATGTCCCCGGTGGGGGACCACACCTGTGCGCTGGTGTTGACAGGCACCGGTACCTTGAATATCAGTTCATGTTTCTTTGCCACAGGGGCATTAATGCTTGACGGCATGGTAGCCGCTGCACTATTTATAAACCCGAAGGGCTTGGCAGTTCGGTTGGGCACCAAAGGCTTTGGCTCAGGGATCTGGTTAGTCATCGGTTTAATATTTTCCTGTTGCTGTGAAGTTAGCTGGGGACTTGTATCCACGTAGGTCTGCTGTGGGGCTAGGTTAGCAGACTTCATGTACCTTTCCTCTGTGTGGTGATGGTTCTGTAGCTCTGGTTCCTCCGGCGGTGGGCCTCTGCTCCTCAGCTCCTCCTGCTCGAGAGCCATCTCTTCCAGCCTCTGGCGGCGCCGGGCGAACATCATGACCCCTTTACCCTCGGTGCCGGACAGTCCCTCCATCTCTTCACCGTTTCCCCCGTCCGTGTACACGACGTGCTCTCGGCGATGGGGAGAATAGTCCTCCTCCGGCTCTGAATCGCTCGCTGTTACGCGGCCCAGATCTCCCTCTACCTGGTCCTCGTGGTCCAAGTCGATCCAGGCGGTCCCGTAGCTGACCAGCGTGTACCTTCTGACCCTCTGACGGCACTTCTTGAACAGCAGGGCACCCTTATTTTGAGGGTTTGGTGCATCGGTGAGGAGGAGAGAGAGGCCTTTGCATTTCGATTTGGTCTCCTTCACGTGTCTTTCTGATTCACTCTCAATGTGGCTCGGCCCTAAGAGAGAGAGAGAGAGAGAGAGAGAGAGAAGGAAAGGGGGACACAGAGAGAGATAGAGAGGGACCAGACAAAGTGTGACAAGAAGAACAAGAGTCAAGCACAGTAAACAAAGTTAAGTAAGCAGAGAAGGGAACTCTTAGATAATATATAACATAATATTATATAACCCTCATAACCATGATATAACCCTGTAGAAACAATAGCAATAGGTCATTCATTAAATATATTAGAATAACCATTAGAATAGTTTCCTCACTAGTACAACATGTTTAATGTGTTTAAAGTGTAATAATAATAATGTTATTAATAAGACAATAATAACAATAATTATAATAATAGCAGTAATCATAAGAATAATCATAAGAAGAACTATAATAATGGCAGTAATCATAATTATAATCATAAAAATAACTATAATAATCATAACAACATATACAAATACTGCCTTCATGTTCTTGCTTCATCAAGGACACTAAGAATAGACGATTGCATTTCTGTATTTATGTGTTCCCGCTGATGCAAGGCCACTAATAAAAGCCCCATATCGGGTTACAGCCGGCCGGGAGGGGGCTCCGTGAGGCGAGGACGCGGCTAGCTAGCGCTCCATGGCGAGCGCGGCTCCGCGGGGGGGATCGTGTGACAGGGCCGACACATGGCCGTGTCCGTCAAACGCTTTTCTGCTTGGCTCATCGCGGGCCTGGCTGTGTTTATTCTGGTCCATGTTCTCACCAGCCCACCCCAGGGAGAATTAACCCTGCCATGGAGTCCCGCAGGGGGGATTAAAAGTTCTGCCGGCTCCTGACCCACTATAGACGTATTTCTTAGTTCACTTTTTTGGTACTAATGTAGTAATGTGAAATGGTTTATAGGTTTGTGCAAACTGCATACTTTAAATAACTTGCGCCATTAAATATTAAATTACGAAATATTACGAAACGTAAACAATACTTTGAAACTCATCTAAATAAGTGCATGTGATATCCCACACATTGACGCCTGCATGTGATTTCATAGCGCAAAAATGGCATTGAAGCTTCTATGATTTAAAAAACATGTTAATCGGCAAATGCTATCCATCTAGGAGCACCTCGCCCCTCTGTCATCAGCCCCCAGAGAGAACCCAGCGGTAGAGAGAGAGAGAGCGAGGGAGAGGGTCAGGGGACAGCTACTTACGTGCCTGCCGTCTCCTGTGGCTGTCAGGTCTGCGCCGATCTGCCCGCTGCACCTCAGCACTGCGCTGCTCTGCCGGCTCAGCACCCAGGGGCCGAATTCCTGAGGAGACAGCAGCAGGAGGTGCTTCCCTGCACCCTCCTCCTTCTTCTCCTTCTGAAGACTCAGCCTCCCCCGCCTGCTCCTCGGCCCCCACCCCCCTGGCCCCAACCCCGACCCTCGCCCCGGGAAGGGGTTTGGCGGGGGGCCACCTGCTGCTGGCTACCAGGGGTTTCTCTGGGGCCAAGGCTTGGGTCAAGGTCATGTCACCGCACCCAGGGGAGAGGGAGGGGGAGGCGGGGGAGGAGAAGGTGGGGGCGGGTGATATACAGCCGGGGTGAGGCCCCTCAGAGCCGAGGCTGGGTGTTCGTGAGGCTCCTGGGGTGACGCCCGGTACAGGCCCCGGGGATCCACCAGGGTGTGGGTCACTTGTGGCATCGCCAGAATAATCTTCATCCTCCTGGCTTCCTCCGCCCGGTTCTGGAGGAGACCGGGGCTTTTCCGGGTCCGAGGACCGGTCCGGCGAGGAGTCGGGGAGGAATTGGAGGTTTTGAGTGGGTTCTAGGTCTGAGAGATAGTCTTCCTCATCGCTGGTGTAATCTACGTCGTAGGACTCCAGAGAACCTTCTGACCCTGACCAGCGGTCGTGGTTGTGATCCTCGTGATCTTCAGGAACCGGCTCCATCTTCTAAATGACAGATGCAGGTAGAGATGGCCCCAGAATAACCTTTATTGTGATAAAGATGGAAGCTTCAGGGCTTAAGAGACATTGGACGACATACAAACATTTTGGCAATTCAACAAATGAATTCCCTTATGTATCCCTTTGACATATGTCCAAATAATTTGTACTATATGATCCAGAATACAGAATGTAAATTCCATACGATGACCAAGCACGTAGCGCAACATATTTAGCAATGTATAGGCCTACTCTATAAATCAACACAATTCTAACAATACTGTCATGTAAAGATCAATACATCAACATCACAGTGTCTCAGTGCAGGTATTGCAGCAATGGTAGACATTTCAGAAGCGTGAACCATGGGATTCAATGAAAATATTCCGATCCCCAATTGGAAGTGCAGGCCTGGCCGTGCTCAGCGGTCTGCTCTGGACTTCCATCACTCTAAATGGAATGGTATGCCTGCATGGCAGCGGAACGGCCTTCGTATCCATACTCCAGAACCGGCTCCAGCGAAACAATCGGGAGCGCTGTGTGTGTGTTTTTTTCGAGGCTGTTGTTTACACTGAGAGGTTTTGCTGCCCTTACCATTCTCGCATATATCACCACTGTGATTTTCGAAGCATCAAAACATCTCCATTTAAAGAACTGAATGTTAAGAACGACGGTAGCACATCAAACAACAACCTTCTGTCGGGATGAAATGTATTGTGTATTTAGTTTTCCTTTTTCTTATTTGTTTTATATTAGGCCTATGTATAATGGGGTAAGTCGTTGGACAGGCACAAATAATATCTTGCTGTGTAAAAGAGAAGAGTCATTGTTGGAAATTACAGTTGATATGACAAGCTCATCACAATTATTTTCTTTTCAATGTGAATAAAGCAGTTAGGCCTATAGTGTGTTTTAGAACAGTCGAAGGCCACTGGTTTCAGACCAGAACAGCACCTGAAGCTTTCTTTGAACCATAAGTCCCCGGTACCAGATGGTGGAGCCAAATCGTTGTCAGGTTAAAATCTTCTAAGGACGTTTAAAGGATTTGATATTGAGTAGTGATGGGGGGGTCCCTTCAGGTCAGATCAGGTAAAACAAGCACAGTTTTACATCCAGTGATGTTAAAGAGCTAGGATATGTCCTTATAACCGTGTTGTAAGGAAATACAACACGGTTGTACAGCATCACTCAGACCCACAAAATACAATCTCCAGTCCACAAAGCCCGGGAGGACTTCCCCGATGGGAACCTACCCTTCCTAGTAAGGTAATACCTGATGCGTGTTTTGACTCATCGCTATGGAAACTGGGAGTCGGAGTTAGGAGTGGGAGAGCTTTTTTTGGTCAAGGGCATGACCTTCTACCCTCTGAGGGAATTTTAAATGTTCTGTCTCTGTATCTGTCTCTCTCTTACTCTCTCTCTCTCTCTCTCGCGGGGGGGGGGGGGGTGGGGGTGGGGGGGGGGGGGGGGGGGGGGGGGGGGGTCGGGGTGGGGGTGGGGGGGGGGGGGGG
>JAOPJO010000111.1:6065589-6082891 GCA_027123675.1 Molva macrophthalma
TCTCTCTCTCTCTCTCTTTCTCTCTCTCTCTCTCTCTCTCTCTCTCTCTCTCTCTCTCTCTCTCTCTCTCTCTCTCAAACTTTGTCTCTCTCTCTCCCTCTCTGTCTCTATGACAATATATGTGTATCTTATTGTTGTCCAATGGTATACTAATTGTTAACTTATTACATTTACATGTTAATTTCCATAATTCATCAATAAACAAGCTACAACAAGACCACATCACATTTATTTGAACATTCATTTGCATTTACTAACAGCAGTCCAATAATCAAATCAAATATACTTTCAGCATAGTATATCTTCCAACTCAGTAGACCTATTGACGGTTGTCACATGAAAATCATCTTGAGCCGGAACAGATTTAGTTGGATTTTATATCATGAACTTACTAACTATACTAACAAGCATCCGGGTATTAACAGGTCTCAATGACCCACCTCAGGGTTAAAGAGGGAACATTGTTAATGTTTACCCAATAGGATGCAGAGGTCAAACTTGTCCGAAAAGTCCATTTGATTCGAAACATAGTCTTAAAAGGGGATATAGACAAAAGGCATCCATCTTACCTTCATGGAAGTGTCACCCTGCGGTGAAGACGCTGCAAGGCTTTAGTTGTCCACCTGATCCGGTGCTTGTCCTGCCTATGAGAACAAGTGCTCCTCTGGTCAGTCTGTATCTGGGACCTCCACCGTCACGTCACGCTTGATGCCGTTTTGATGAAGGGATCCCCGCTCCGGATGGAACCGCTGGGCTCCTTTTGAGAGTGGCGGGTCCGCTCCTTGTAAGGGCCGGGGTCGCTCATGTATGTAAGAGACAAGAACAAGGGCTTCTGCCTTTTCCATTATTGTTAATTGGTCTCTTGTACTGGAAATATTCACATTATGTGTTATTATATTAATGTAGTAGTTCATCTTTTAAAAATAATTGCTTTAGACTCACAAGAGTCTCTGTGTGCGAAACACGTAAAGCACTAAGAAGAAGTTAACCACAAGTATAACTATAAGGCTAAGTACGTACATCCTCACAGCCTGTTAACTATTGACTGGTGACAAGACAATAGAAAAGGGACATGTGGTGAATGATTGCCACCTGTGTCAAAAATCTTGACCTGAATGTGTTCCTCCTGTATTGCAATACAAATTTAACAATTCTCAAATTGTATTTATTTGAAATTCTCAAATAAAGCGAACAAACTTTACCTTAAATTTTACTTTACAAATGTTACCTTTATTTGAGAATTCCCACAACACTCTGTACCTGCGTCCCAAAGGGCCGGCCAGAGGGGGCCACTCCGATAACATTGCCGGCCCCCCCACTGGTTTCCCTTGGCGAGTTGCATATGCATAATATGCCTAGTATGCATAGTATGCATAATACTAAGAAATATGCATTATATGCTTAGTATTATAATTAATAAGCATAATATGCGTACTAAGCATAATATGCGTACTAAGCATATTATGTTTGGTAACCTTAGTATGCATACTAAGATGACATGCTATCAACTCACACTTAGACCCAGAAGGCTATTGTCATTACATCAAAGGAGGGAAATGTTTACCTAAAGGCCAGAGTTGACTGCGTTTAGGCCGAGCAGATGTATGCATAAGGGAGTCACTGCATTTATGACCAGCGATTGTTGAGCCTACTTTCCCCACTGTTCAGTTCACACCAGACCAAGGTTAACACATATGATATAAATATATAAAGTCTAAAAAACTCAAAGTAAACAACACACATCGATTTTCCATTACAACTGCTGCCCAGACCTCCATTGCATGTACATTACATTACATTACATAGTATATTACATTACATATTATATTACATATTACATTACATATTATATAGTACAGTTGTCCTTACTAGTATTATTCTTTAGTCATTTAGCAGTCACTTTGATCCAGTCTGACTCCCAGTACATTTTGACCTGCATAAAGGGAGCTGGGAGACACATCTTGCTCAAGGATGCATAGAGCAAGCGGGCCGAACCGCTTCGGCTGCAAGTAGAACACGAGACTAACGCAGACGCTGCTCTACCCTGCCCCCCATTGGTACATCACTAAACACAGTGGACTGTGAGGCCTACTCATGTTGTACGCATTATGTTAAGTCCCTTCTCTTTAGTCCTTCCGTCACAGTCATTTTTATATAGTCGTTGTTGTGGGGAACATTGTGGAACCAGGGTTGTTCTACAGGAGGTTCCCATAGTTGACCTCCAGTGATGAGTTCAGATCGCTCTTTGTTGAAGTGTGTGAAGCAGCTCCTCCAGAATGGGATTGTTGTCCCTCTCACTTTGGAATGGATGTAGAAAATTAAAAGGAGCTGTGAGCACTTGAGGATAGTCAATGATTAGATGAGATTGCAGTATTTGGCCCCAGATACCCTGGTTTGCAGATTGAGGAGAGTCAATATAAAAGACTGTGTAACTAAACGAATGTACCTTAACCATGCAGCATACATTAGTGTTGGGGTAACATCTGTTGACACTGTGTGGATCACAGTCACTTCTTACAGCCTACCAAAGCTGTCGATCTAATTCTATTGGATCAACAGTGTGATGGTTATGTCCACCAGATAACCCTTAATGGTTAACATAGAGACAAGTTGAGTAACTGTGTGTCTTGATTAACCTATCAACCTCGTGCCTATACAGCTAATCCTTGGCTACAGTTCACACACTGTAGTGGTGAACAGTATATAGCCCTCAGCCACAGCTAAGAGCTCAATTACCACCATCTCTGCTGCGAGCTGCGAGAACAAGATGCAGTTCGACAAAATACTCTCAAAAATCAATGGATTCGGAAAATTTCAAATCACTCTGATGTTGATCCAGGCAATCTCGCGAATTAGCTTGCCCTGTCATTTCCTCCTGAACAACTTCATCGCCATTGTTCCGACCCACCACTGTGACCTCAGCTCTTTGGACGACGGCGGGGTCTTCCGGAACCTGACCCAGGAACAGAGGCTGGCGGTCGGGGTGCCCATGACGGGGGGCGGGACGCCGGAAACCTGTGGGATGTATTCAGAACCGCAGTACCAGCTTCTGTCCACCTCAAACACTACCAACCACATCACTACCGTTCCATGCAAGACTGGATGGGTGTACAACAACAGCACCTTCCAGACCACCCTGGTCACAGAGGTCAGTGTGTGTGTGTGTGTGTGTGTGTGCGTGTGTGTGCGTGTGTGCGTGTGTGTGTGTGTGTGTGTGTGTGTAAAAGTGCAACGACGTATACATGTCTGTATGATTCAAATTACATTCGGTTCTGTGGTCCTGTCCAGCTCTATTCGTTCAGAGAATGGGTCAACAATGCCAGGGTTACGAGTTAAGCCATCCTAAGAATGTATGCACTTTGATAGAAGTGTTCACCAAATGATATTTAAATGCATCCGTTTTTAACATGGTGATCTTCCCCACACGATTCTAAAGTATCAAAAAAGGGGACACTGACACTAAGGAAGCGTGTGTTTTAGGTAACACTGTCTTGTTTTCGCTGGGTCTTCTCAGTGGGATCTGGTGTGCAGCAGGAAAGGCCTGGACAAAGCCACAGCCACCGTATTCTTCATCGGAGTGATGTGTGGGGCCCCCTTGTTCGGCTTCCTCAGTGACCGGTAACGACTCAGCCTGTGGGCTCTGTGATCAGAGCTCCAAACTTGGGGGCAATATATGTTGTTTATGAGATTACTTGTGAGTCCTGTGTAGAATGTATATAGTAGTGTAGAATACAATCTGTATTAACGTGTGTGTGTGTGTTTGTGTGTGTGTGTTTAAACTTCATTTTTGTTGTCCTCTATGCAAATAAATTAAATCATTATTAGGAAGGGTTTCTTATGCATGCTTTATTGCTTTGTGCCATTGCTAATTTCTTCAAGGCAAATGTAACAAATGATTTAAAACACATTTATAACCTTACGAATTACGAATAACCTAATGAATTGCTAAAATTTGAATTTGTAAAAGAGCGTACTTGCTTTAATCCAGTCATTAATAAATGCTCAGTCATTAGCTACCGTTTGTTACCCGTTATGTACTGTATGTGCACACCACTACACATGGTTAAGGGGGATGTGTTCTGGACGGGGTGGTGGGGATTAGATTTGGCCGCAGGAGGATGCTGCTGGTGTCCTACCTGGCCACCATGTTGTTTGCGTTTGTGAGCTCGTTCTCCAAGTCCTACCTGATGTTCGCCATCATGAGATGCCTCACAGGAGTGTCCATAGCTGGGATCAGCATTATCTCAATTGTTCTGAGTGAGTGTCGTTTTAGGATCTCGATAGAAACCCTACAGTTATCAATGATTCATTGGTAAATATTACAATTATGTCACTCTTTTTTAACTTCTACAACGGACCAAACATGGATATCCATATTTGATGCATGGTTTCTCCAACCCTACAGACCTGTTGACCGGGGCCGTCTTGTTTTTTCTCCTTCTGCAGATGTTGAATGGTGTGGCGTGGAGAATAGGACATTCGCCGGGGTGATTGCTAGCCTTGATTGGACGATAGGCAGCATTATTCTGTGTGGAATCGCGTACTTTGTCAATGAGTGGAGGGTCCTCATTGTGGCCGTGACCTCACCTCTCATCCTGGCAGTTATCACCTGGTGGTGGGTTCCTTTTAGTAACACATTTCATCAGATCTTTTTGTGCAATGGACAGTTGGGGTGAAGGAGAGGAGGGGAACGACATAAAGCATAGACCTTGTTTATGCCATAAACATGTTGTTCCAATCCGATTGACCCCATGTTAACCCCCACACGGCAAAATCATATCCCGTAGGTTCATAGTCTTTAATGAGGGAAGAGTTTATTTAATTATTGTACTGCTATACAAATGAATGCTTCACCTTAACTACTGCGAATATTGATTGATATGATTCCCTACTACAATATCCATGAACATTGTAGATTTTCCACCAATCACAAGAGAGCAAATGAGAGCGTTAGGGAACGAGTGGGTTGAGCCACCTCACCTAATGGTAAGGAGTATTTATCTACGTGTTCATTAGTTCTGTATCCTGGACTAGTATAGTGGTATACTTGTCTATACTGTTATCCCAACAAGATGGGTCCTCTTCTGGTCGACATATTAGTGAGAGTGTGACTACAATATTTGGGGGCTGAACCATGTAGCTGTTGGGGTGTTTTCACTTCCAGCTGAAAGGCACTGGGTTCGAACCCTAATGTCAGTAGTCGACCTGCGGGCATCCTTGAGCGACATTCCCTAACGTTAATAACATGTATCGACGATTTAAGAAATCACAGTGAGGTTATTTGGATAAAAGCTTCGGCTAAATGATTAAATAGTAAATAGTGTTAGTATAGTCTGTGTCGCTTGCTGACATGCGTCTTGTTGCGACAGGTGGATTCCAGAGTCTGCAAGATGGCTTCTGGCTAACGGGAGGGCAGAAGAGGCCCACTACTACATTATGAAATGTGCGAAGGTGAACAACAGATATAATTGTGTGGCTGATGTCACACCGAAGGTAATGGTAGATTACTTTCAACCTATTTTGTTGATCATAAACTCTGCAATCTCTGTACTCTGTTATTTTTTAAATGGTATTTCAGTGGTACGGTCAGCATTACAATGGATTTGTGTTCACTTATTCACAGGCTCTGTTGGAGTCTGGAGGGAATGAGAGTGAAATGAAAAAGTACACGTTATTGGATCTTGTAAAAACGCCAAATATGAGAAAACTGGTTATCTGCTCTGGTGTACTATGGTAGGGTCCCAACACACTGGGCTTGAATGTTGAGGTTCAATGGTGACACATACACTCAGACGTGCATCAAGACTCAAATTATTTTTTACTTACTTTTTACTACTTTGTTTTTATATTCAATGAGATAGCCGTAATCAATACAAATAAATTCTCCATTCTTTTCATTTACTTTAAGGTTTTGCGTTGCATTCACATATTATGGGATCAGTTTGAATGTGACCGGGTTTGGGCTGAACCCGTACCTGACACAGTTGGTCTTCGCATGCATTGAAATCCCAGGGAAGCTGATCGTCTATTACTCCCTGAACACTCTGGGAAGACGGCCCTGTCAGATGGGGTCTACCATTCTATCCGGAATCTGTATATTCATCAATTTATTCGTTCCAAATGGTAAATCGTCCATCTAGTAGTCTTACTGAACATTAGTCATACTACTAACAACATACATTACTCAACAATGGTACATGGCCTGTATGTTTAAAAATAAATGCACTTCTACACAGATCTGTGGATTATTCGCACTGTTATGGCCGTCACCGGAAAAGGCCTAGCGGAAGCCGCGTTTACGATCATGTTCCTCTACACAGCCGAGTTCTACCCGACAGTCGTACGGTAAGTCGGCAGAAACAAAACTGTTGAATTATCAGCTCTTTTGTCGCCATTTCAGCGAGTGGGTTAGCTGATTAGACGCAACTTCTTTTCAGGCAGAACGGCTTGGGCTACACGTCGTTTATGGCACGCATGGGGGTATCCATCGCCCCCCTCATCAGCCTGCTGGACGACGTGTGGCGTCTCCTACCTGCGGTGATCTACTGCACCGTAGCGGTTGTGGCCGGCTTGGTGGCGTCGCTGCTCCCGGAAACAAACAACGCCCGCATGCCAGAGTTCATCGAAGATGTGGAGGAACCACGGTGAGCTTAGCTAGCTGTGACCGCAATGCGACACACTACAGAATATTTTACTTTTCCCACTTCGTATTTAGAAATAAGGATTTTTTCTAGGTTATATTAATGCAATTACATTTTCTACTTATGACTGTACGTAGGACGCTTCGGTGGGCAAAAATCATACAAATTATTATTTTTACACTAACTACATGATAACAGTTTTTGCCTAACGTTATAACTATGAATTACAAGTGGTTAAGGTTATACTTGTTTCTGTTGTTATGCCTTTCCACAGATCAACAAAAGTTATCCAATTCAAAGATGGCAATACTGTGATTTGACACTTGGATGTGTCTTGACACTTCAGAGGTTGTGGGGAGGTTTCCAACTGTTTTCAAACGGTCATCCACCATTCTCACTTCCGGACTCAATACAATCCCAATCAAAGCAATGTGATGCAGCTGAAGCCTATTTTGCCTAAAATTGTGTTGTGTGCAAACAATCTTAATTTGAAGGTCAGGATCTAAAATGTAAAATAACCATACAATATCTCAGAGGGATGTAGCCACTACATACCTACCAAATATCTTGTCATGAATATGTCAAAAAGTATATTACTATATACCTCAAAGTCAGCCAAACAACTCTTGGAAATACTGTATATCAGTGTTTTTCAACCTACAGGTAGAACATGGGATTTTATTGTTGAAAAAGTAACATTTACAATCATAATTGAAAATAAATAAATTAGAAATATTGTGGTCTTATGGCTTGTTATTGTTTGAAAAATACATATGATGTGTTGAGTACATATGATGGAATGCTTTGTGCATTCCATCATATGTTTTCCATTGATGTTTTGTGTTAATTTGTGTTCGCTAAATAAATACACTGGGGACATAAGCAGCTCACTGACATTGTCTTTCCACTGTTTCCCACTGGCCATGGCCTTCTTGCAGTAATAATTGTGTATAAAGGGAGCGCTGGCACTCTGCTCAGCCACTGCATGTGTATTTATCTTTTTTCTTTACTATTTGCATTTGAGGTGGTCTGCGAAAGGCCTTGATGACAATTTAGTGGCACACTTAAAGTTAAAGGTTAGTAACCACTGCTAGGTAACTAGGTTATAGGGGTGGGGTCTGAACCTTTGCCAACTCTTTTCCAATAAAAGTAGCTAGCGCTAGCTCCAAAAGTCACTAAAAGTCACCAAAAGATGTCATGAGCTTTACTGACCGCCTGCTACGCTACACCTACTGACCGGCCCACACATACACCTACTGACCGGCCCACACATACACCTACTGACCGGCCCACACGTACACCTACTGACCACCCCTACACGCCATTTCACTTTCATTTATGTGTTCAAATGTTAGTGATACTGTAAATAACGATGATGTGAGTAAAGATATAAATAAAAATGAGCAAATCAAATTTGACTAACATGTAGGATACTTTAAATGATTATGCAAATACATTCTAACTAAAATACACATTTTGAGAGCAAGATCTAGTTAAAGTTACATCATTATATCCCACGTATTACGGTGAAAATAAAATAATATACAGTAGAACAAATTACATTCAGGCCTTTGTAAAAAGTAAATGATCATTTCATCTTCTTGTTACCGCTGCACAGAGCCCTCTGCCGTCAGTATTAGCTCAGCCGTGGTAAAGTGAACGTGTTAACTATTGAATCCTTAGCCTCATTACACATTTACATGCATAAACTTCAATGGTTGATTATTAACAATCATTCATTTTGGTCATATTGCAACCCTTGCGACCAAGCATTGGTCCGTCTCAAATAAAACAACCTCTAAACGATATTCAAATAGAATACCCCTTTGGGCTGGTTCTATCTATTTCATTCATGTTATTCTAGCTTGTGGTTTTGCTGCATCTTGGGTGACGTTTTAAAATGTGTAGTGAAGTTAGATGATTCTGGAAGAATAAAAGATTGAATCTACAGACAATTCTCCCTCTAGTTATCCCTAGCATGACCCTTTCACTTTCTGCTGAATCATAGTGAATCCCTTACCCCCCTTTCGTTGTTCTGGGTTTACCGCTCCGTCCATATTTGTTTTGCTTCGTGAGACCATCCAGATATTCAAGTTTGTGTCAGTCTGATGATCAGTGTGACCTCGTCTGGGCAGTAATTGATTTCCAAATATGACGACAACCTTATGTTGTTCAAAACAAACTCCAGGCAATCAGAGCGGCGCTCTTGCTCTCTTCAATCTAGCCGAATCCCGTTGGAAGTAAAGCAAAAACATATTTTTATCTGAGCAAAAACACATCCGTGGAGATTTCTGTACATTTTTTAACAATGTTATTCTAGTTAGTCTATTTTGGGATGGAAAACTGCTTTGATTGCTACGCTTTTATTGGGTGCCGCCATTATTGTTTTAACTCTGCAGAATGCGGCCCTCATCCCCACCGCACTTTCAACGGGATTGCGGCCAGACTGATCTACAGCGAGAAAAATAATGGGAACTACAGGACATACATGTACAGCTTTGTATCTACCCCATGCAATGCTTTTATAGAAAACTCGGTGGCTAGTCTGGTGGCACACCGAGGTTAACTTTAACCTTTTTTTTAATAAGACATCAGGAGTAGTCCTGCTTTCAACCCATCACAAGTCAAAATGTCTTCACTCGTGTTACCAATCATGTTTAGAGATGACGACGAGACCTTTCATCTGATACCGGTCCGCCTCCGGCTGTTGGTTAATTAAGGCCAGCACCATTTACGCAATTAGCCGAAACGCAACTGAATTCAGTGTAAATATCGCATTCTCATAGGCCCTCCATAGAGTCTCCATCATAGCGTTCCTCTACTGTAGTTTGAGTGTCGTGTAATAGCCTACGAGGCTTGGTACTTGGTCCTGTTGCTTTTGAGGGATCTTATTAACATGACTTAGATACAAATGATGCGTTCGGTTATTGACCGCAATTCTTGAGGTTAATCTTTCATAAATGTGGTTGAAATGTGGTTAAAACAATGTATTTATTTAAATGACTTAACCCCCGGAAGCATCGGGCTAGCTTTGCACCTGTATTGGAATTTATTTATCAATTGTTAACTTGAATTAAATGTGAATCGATCTGTCCCATTTCATTTGTGCTCCAAAAAAACAAGTAGGTGGTAAAAGCAGGGATAAACGTGGAAGTGTTAATGACTTTAAAATAAATAATCTTTGCTATTATATGATCCATCTGCGGGTTGACATGCTGGCCAGACGTTACATTTTAATTTAAGTATCAAAGAATGTCATTAATAGTTTGGAATTATCTTGTTCAGGAACGCATGGCTGAGCCATTAGGACATATCATGTCATGTCCTAATGGAAAAAAAGATCAGTATTAACATAAATGAAAACACGAAGAATCATTGTCCCATTTTAAATGCCTTGCTTTAAATACATAAGCTATGGAAACTCAATGACCCCAGTTAAATATTCACTTCACAAACTTATCAACTGTTGGCTGAGTTAAGAAAGAAATGATTGCTTTTCTATAGACTTCGGAAAGGTTGGTTCTAAATGGGTAATTTAAATGGGGCAGAGCTTCCATTTTTTGGTCATTTCAAGAACAGGAGAGTAGTGTTCGGCTAGGGTAGGTTCAGAAGATCCACAATGAAATTTGAAAATGTTCTTGAAGATATTAACGGATTTGGGCGATTCCAGAAGATGATGATAGCGATTACCTTCATCAGTCGCTTCTCGATGCCGTGCCACTTCATGCTGAACAACTTCATCGCGGTGGTGCCATCTCACCATTGTGACCTCACTGCTCTGGACGTGGACGGCGCGGCGTTTAGAAACCTAACGCCTCAGGAGAAGCTCACCGTTGGTGTTCCCCTAAGGGAAGATGGGAAGCTCAGCTCCTGTCAGATGTACGAAGAACCTCAGTATCATCTGCTGTGGGGAGACTCCAACGACACCCAGACACAGACGGTGCCCTGCAAGGACGGATGGGTGTTTGACAACAGCACCTTCAAGTCCTCTCTGGCCACACAGGTAAGACATGTGTGCCCCTCTAACTACCCAACAATAGGCTTCTTTCGGGGAGTAAAAACGATTTTTAACACTGACTTTAAGGTAGATTTTACCACTCAATGTCAATGTTTTAGCTGAGTTTTAGTTCCCTGCTGAAAAGGCCACAAAAATAAAGCCCTGTGCAAAAATGTCATAAAAAGCCAATGCTATTGAGTCAATGTTCTCTTCTTCTTTTGGGCTTGTGTTTTAAAGTGGGACCTGGTGTGTGATCAAAAAGGAAAAGACAAACAAACCAGCACAATCTTTTTTCTTGGAGTGATGTGCGGAGCAGTGTGCTTCGGAAGTCTCAGCGACAGGTAATTGTATTGTATTTTTTATTCCACTGATGATGAACTTTCACATTTCAATCAGGCCTCATTACAATTTTGACAACACCCCTTGTACCAGAACCAATTCTTTAACTGCTATATGGTACTTGCAAACATGCAGGTAATAAAAGGGTTGATCCTTTAGGACTGGCCCCTTCTGTTCAAACCCTAATGTCCACAGTCTACCTGTGTAAGCATCCTTGACCAACGTGCCCTTAACCCTACCGGCTGGTTACAAAGTGTTTGGATGAGAGCATCTTCTAAATAGTACTTGTCATTGCTGAGTCATTGCTGCCATACAAGACACAGTTGTGATTCTTCCTCAGGTTTGGGCGGAGGATCATGCTGCTGGTGTCGTACGTGTTTGCAACGCTGTTTGGCATGGCAAGCGCCTTCTCCATATCCTACGTGATGTTCGCAGTGATGCGCTTCTTCACAGGCTTCAGCATCTCCGGCATCGTTATTGTTTCAACCGTCCTGAGTGAATACCATACTTTATATACTCTACCACACAAGTCAATGTCGCCATCGCTCCTATTGAAATGCATTTGAAATGATGCCTGTTGTGAAAAAAGGTTACATGGTGCAGCTTTGTCACCACCAGGTGTGATGTCGGTTAGCCGTTACAAGCCATTTCAAGATCGATGCTTAAGTGACATCACAAGTTGGAGTGTGTATAGACCCAGATGTAGTGGCCACCCAGCTTACACAGTGGACTGGGTGGCCAGTAACAGATCTTTTCAAATAGCTAATGGTGATATCAACATAACACCTGCTGGTAAAATAGCGGCCCTTTTACATTACCATCAGACAGTTTATATAAACGAATAATGTCATAATCATAATAATGATACATTATTATATATCCTCAGTAACAGGAAAATCTCAAAATCATTGTCTTTTTGCAATCAATCCATTGCTAACGTGGGGTGATCACCAAACACGGGTGTTCCTTTGCAGATGTTGAGTGGGTGGACATTCGGCATAGGAAGCTGGTGGGAGTCATCGACAGCTTGTCTTGGACGTTTGGTACCACAGGCTTATCGGCCATCGCTTACTTTGTGAGAGACTGGCGACTGCTGGTCTTTAGTGTGACCTCTCCCCTCATCATAGCAATCTTCACCTGGAGGTACGACCAAATGCTGTACCGCATAGCTCAGTGATGCCCAACCTCTGGATGGGGTTCTTGTCGGGGGTCGCCTGATATGCAGATCAGGTTGCAGGAGATTGTTGACATATATACTATAGATATTCAATGATACATTTTGGCACGTATTGAAGCAGATTAACAAAAATATTGTGGGTGGCGTTTGGGTCACAACAATTCAATCAAACGAAAAATGGGGTCATGGGCGAAAAAAGGTTTTGAACCACTGGCCGAGCTTAAAGTATAATTTCAGGATTTTACAACCTGGACCCTATTTTCCCATCATTTTGGGCTTAAGTGACTAAAGTGGAAAACAATTTTTGAAATTGGTCCAGTATTGAGCAAGAGCGCTTCAGCCATTGCAGCCACGAAACAGGCTGCAAGGTAACCCTATGGGGCGAAAGCGCACGTCAGTGTACGTCCTCTAAAAGTGCTTGCTTTTGCCCATGACAGGCTCAGATTGTTAATATAAGTGTCTGACAACGCTTGCTTAATACTGGACCAATGTCAAAAGTTGTTTGACATTGTTCACTAAGAACCCAAAATGATGGGAAATAAGGTCTAGGTTGAGAAATCTCAAAGTGCTCCTTAACATTGAAACCACACCGGGGTCTGGCTAGCTCATCCTACGTTGACTAACTCTACAGTCGTTTAGGTTTGACAGCTGGTAGTTTCATTGGTGTCATGTGTGTTATACTGTATGTAGTAATCCTGCTACTTTAGTTTTATAGACACTGCAAGATGATTGCTGATACTTCCTTTGACATAGAAAATAACTCAATACATGAATGCATGACAGCGGTAACCCAGGAGGAAGAGAAAAGGAGGGTTTATGTTTTGGTCAGTGATAGTATTGATGACGGGTCAGAATATGTGCTGCCGCATGTATCTGGGTTTGATGTAATTTATGACCTCCAACATTAGGTGGATTCCAGAGTCGGCCAGATGGCTCTTAGCCAATGGAAAGCTGGCGCAAGCTCAGACGTGTTTGCAACTATGTGCCAAGATGAATGAAACTGAAGAATCTGCACGGACACTAACACCTGAGGTCAGTGTGCAGAAACACCAGGGCCTCTACCATTGTTGATCATCCACTCGCACAGTGACTCCTTGGCCACCAGAGAAACATATTCGGGACATGCAGAATGCCGGTGGTTCTAAAACGCTTAACAACTGCTCAACGTACCTAAACAAACTAGCTACAGCCCCCAAATGATGCACAGATGAACCATCAGTACTTACATTGTGCTTAGGAGAGAGCTTAACAAGGCTTAATGTAAAGGGCATTCTGTTGCATTTATCTTTAAAAAACATTCTTGTGCTTTTGCATTGTAAGCAACCTACTCATGGGAGGTTTTGTCCATGCAAAATGTGGGGTTCTAGCGGTATGTTTACGTAGGCTACATAAAACCTTGAAAGGTGTTTTAGAACCTCCCAGAAGGACACATCCAACCCCTTATTCTCATCTGACATATCACTTGTTGTTCTGTGTTGTTGGCCTCTACCGGATCTTAACACAGGGATGTGAACGTGTATTTTGTTTAGGTCCTGTCTCTGGTTGTTATGAATGAGAAGAAAGAAAGACGAGTCTACACATATCTGGACCTGGTGCGGACACCAGTGATAAGGAAACTTGCCCTACGGACAGCCATTTTGTGGTCTGCACTCTCATCCTGCAGATTTATTCAAACATTAACCATTAAAAACACTTTAAAACAATGTTGATTACCCATATCTAATTTACACATTTTATTTATATAGCACTTTTCCGGACACTCAAAGACAGAAAAGCGGTATATAAATCAAATGTATTATTATCGTAATGTATAGTATAATGTATCATCTTTTTTTATTGCATGTGTATTTTTCAGGGGTTTAATTGTTCCCTTGTATTCCTTTTGGGGCGGATCTGCTATGTTGATCTTTTGATTTTCTAGGTTTTGTGTGGCATGTACCTACTACGGCATCAGTTTTGATATCGGTGGCTTTGGACTCAACCTCTACATGACCCAATTTACGTTTGGCCTTATTGAAATACCTGCCAAATTCTTAGTTTACTACCTGCTGGATAAGATAGGCAGACGAAAGACGGGAGGAGGGGCTCTGTCCTTCGTTGGGATTTGTATCCTAATCAATGTTTTGTTACCAAAAGGTATGTTTTCACCTGATTGCAGACGCTCTAAACCAATTGTATGTATAGACAACCTACACCTACTGTAAACCTAGGCCTAGTTGTGTTCCGGTATGAAGTAGTTAAATGTCCTACTAAAGAGGAATATTTGAACCGGCCACCATGCTAATTCTCTAAACTATTGACATTTTTCTTCTCAGAAATGTCAACCGCCAGGACGGTGGTAGCAATCCTAGGAAAAGGCTTTTCAGCCGCATCATTTACAACCCTTGTGCTGTATACCTCAGAGCTGTACCCCACAGTAGTAAGGTATATACCGGCCTGTTTACCATACCATTTTCATCCCACCCAAGTATAAAATGATGCAATATAAAGTCTAACTTTTACCTAGTTCTATATAGAAGTAGGTTACTTACAGTATTTACAATTATTGTCAGTTCTATATGGAGATTTTACCTAAAATGTTAACAATGGCTGGCCTACATGCGCTACCACTGAAGTCAGCCTTCTCACCGCTGGACATTCTCTTGAAATGCATCAACGTCATCACGCTTACATCTCTGCAGGCAGAACGGTATGGGCTTCAACTCGGCCATTTCTCGCTCTGCGGTGGCCCTCACGCCTCTAATCCTGATGCTGGACAGCGTGTGGGAGAGCCTGCCCAAGGTCATTTTCTGCTCCTTGACCGCAGTCGGGGCGGTGGTGGCCTGGACGCTTCCGGAGACACGCGACCGGTGCCTTCCAGAAACCATAGACGACATTGAAATTGGCGGAAGTGGCGGGAAATTGCCGCTCCCTAGTAAGCAATACTTGGCAAATTAGGGATTAGCACTATGTACAAATTATGTTTATTATTGAATGTAAAAAAGTAGCATTGTTATTGGAATTCGTTCATGAAACCAGCCAATATGTGCTCCAATTATTTGAACATGAACAATTTAAATGATGGCTTTTTTTGGGTAACATTTGACATTAATGGTACATGAATTAACAATTAAGTAACATTAGTTAATTCAGTAATAAGCATTATTATATAGCATTAGCATAGGGGTTGGGGTTAACCCTAACATTATCTATTATGGTTAGGGTAAACCCCAACCCTATGAAATAATGTATATATTAATAACTTAGTTAACGTAAACACCATTACCTTAGTTAACATTAACGATATTAATAAACATGAATACCATTATTAAATGATTACTAGACAATTAGATAACTGTTGATTAACTTAGTTAAAGCTAATTACTGCATAAACTAATTAAGTTAATTGTTAATTAGTGTACCCTTATTGTAAAGTGTTACCTTTTCATATAATATGAATAACAAAATTACTGAAAGATTAATACACTGGGGAAAATCACCAATCATGTTTGTCTCCATTATGTTACCATGATCCCTCAAACCCATAGAAATAAATAATTGACCTCCCAAAATGGACTATTTTCTATTAAGCATTTGCTTAAATCAGTGCTTGGCCGGTATGTAGATGAGGTTGTGGGACTGGGAGGTCACTCATGTATAAATGTTACGGATACTTCTGGGGTCAAACTAAAAGGTCCTGCATACACAGAGTGGCTAATGTTTGACTGTATTTCACCGGGACATGGTTAGAACTGGCTGAGGGTTTAAACAATGTCAGGGGTTACAAGAGAGAGTTGTTACAAGAGTTGGGAACCACTGGCTAAACCGAACGCAGAATGTTCCAGACAGACCGTATGAAATAGGCCCTGATCACAAACTGATTTCATCGGGTCAAGAAAGCCATTCTGGCGCCACCCGTCCGTTTATGTAAAAAAAACAATGGATGTTGGCTTGGTTCTGCATAAAACATCTTTGTCGGACTGTAGTACAATATTTTTCTCGATAGTGTGACAGCCAAATTGATCTGAAGTCTGAGCAACAGCATACTAACCTTGAAGTTTGTGAATAATTCATCCGACAGAAAGACCACAATATAAAAGACGACATGTAGGTCATGAGAACCAGCTTTCCATCTACTCAACACTTTGTTACACTCAATCAAATCCAGCCACCATTTATAGAAGGAAATAATTTCCCTTAAACCTTTGAAGATATTAAAAGACGGTAGACATTTAGGTCAAAGCTCCTTTATTAAAGAAACAAGGCGAATATACAGCCTTTCAATTTTATGCAATTTCCTTCAGGAAGGTGAACAACAAAGTGACGTTCATGATATTCCTTTTGAAAATCTTTCCGCCAGGTGGGAAATTAAATTGGACAGTTACAGAATGAACTGTAGTAAAAATAAAACAGATTCAACTCAAGTGATTAAGATACAGGGATACAGACGGGGGGTCTAAAACTGGGACGTGTCGCCTCGCGTCTCAGTACTGCGAGTACTCCTTGGTCTCTAGTTTGGCAACGATTCGCTCCAGCTGTCTCTTCGCTTCACATTGGGGGAAGTTACCCATTTCATAGTATTGGGGTGCAATCTTCACAAGCCTGGAATATGAAAGATAAATACAAAATAAAGTTAGAAAATAACCCGTTTGTTTCTTTATCTCCGATGACACCGGAACAAATGTTTTCGAAATATTCGATAACCTTATTACACAAAAACAATATTACAAAATGATATTCTTTGGAAATATTTCTTATTTTCAACATGAATGAAAGTGACGCAGCTTCTCAACTTAAGGGGTGACGGCCACTCAAGCAGTATGATTCCAGCTGCGCCACAGACAGAATGTTGGGGATACGACAGCACCCCACTATGGTCCCTACATAGCGTGCAGAAGAGACCTACCATTCTGGTTTGATATCTGTACAAGTGCGGATGTAGTTCTTGGTTGTCAGGACAAACTCGTTGTAGAGCACCCACTCGGGCTTGTGATCCAGGACTGTGGAGGGGTGCAGCTGCACCACCTGGTTGTCCTTCACTGTGAGGTAATGACCGGTACGCTCTAGATGGGCCACCTGGGTGGTGGGGGGAGGAAAAAGAGAGAGAGAGAGAGAGAGAGAGAGAGAGAGAGAGAGAGAGAGAGAGAGAGAGAGAGAGAGAGAGAGAGA
>JAOPJO010000111.1:6101148-6112157 GCA_027123675.1 Molva macrophthalma
TAACCTTGCATGAAAACTACACAGACGACAATAAGCCTTACTGGTGCTGCCTCAATGATTACAGTTCAAAATTAAAAATGTGAAAACGGGAAGTGGCCTACCGATCCCGATCACAGAGGATCAGTAGATTATGCTTGCCCGACCCAAAAGACACCGACGCCCAAATGATCCTACCGATAAAGACCACATACCAGACGGTTTGATAAACCACATTTCAAGGCCCCGCCGTGTGGTGGGACCTGAGATAGACAATTCAATAATACGATTAATGCATGAGGCCGTTAAAAATCTGAACAAAACAGATTGTTGGATGTGTATGCATGTACCCAGCAGCGCTGAAGGGCCAGTGGTGGCAGCAATTCCGCTGTCTCACCTACAATTTGAAACTCTAAACTGGCAAAACTTAAGGTCCAATAATACAATCAATGCTTGCAATGATACCAAAAATATAGCCTCGCTGCAGGAATATTATGTAAGGATGCCAGACATAATCAAGTTAATAGAAAATGCGGCGAGAGAACATATACCTCAGGGGTTTAATTGGACGCGAATAATTGGGATAACAGAAATATCAAGAATTAAAGGTAACTATGGTGATCTTTTAACAGTGAAGTCATATCATGTGCAAACTGACTGTGTGGCTGGTATGAGTGGATCACATTGTGACTGTCCAGTGGTCGGGGCAGTATGCAATAGGTCGCATAACATTCCCCGGGTGGAGTGTTCAACTATATTGACCTCATCAAGGTTGGCACCCCCATCTCTGCGCACGATCCAATGTGCAGAAATGAGGTGTGAACTTCCACACTTTACTAATCCCACAATACAAAGGCCAAAAAGACCCCGTCACCAGTTCACCAGAGTTACATAACGTTACCAATTGTATCCACAATTATTCCAACCTTGAGGACAAGGTCCACCTGGAAGATAGTAAATGCATTGGCCTAAACTTGACATAACATAACATTGACATAAACTATCCCTAGATACATTGAAGCAGATCAACCCTGGTCCAATAGCTTTACCAACCGGAGTATTCCTCACATGTGGTAGGAAAATCTATAGCTATGTACCGAACCTCGGGGAGGCTATATGTTATTTAGCATACGCAGTCCCAATGATTCGCGTAGTAACCCCACAGGAATTACAAGTGTTAGACGGACATCATGCCATACACAAACGAGATACAACCCAGCTCCAACGGTTCTTTGGCATGGTAGTACCAGGGTACGGTGTGTATCTAAACCAACAGGAGACAAAGGCACTATCCATGGCATTAGAGGCTCATATTAATAACACTGACAGTGTCGTCACGGCCATGGCAATACAACTTGACGAAGTTACCAAGGCGGCACTCCAAAATCGCATGGCATTAGATTTAATCCTCGCCTCAACTGGAGGTGTGTGTAAAATGATAGGGGCAGAATGCTGCTCGTATATTCACTCAGCTAACCAATCTGTTGAGAATTTCCATAAGGAATGTAATAATGTTCTTTGTGGCCCTATTGACGATATTAATGATTCTTACAATAATAATTGCATGCGTTAAAGTCTGTGTAACCAAATTAACAACTGGGGTAACCCAATTCATGATCATTGCACCAATAGATGCAATAACGGAAAACAAGTCACCACCACTTACGCCGGTAACTAACATGTACTCAGTCCCGGATTGGATTGATAGCTCGAGCAGTGAGGAAGATGATAAAAAATGCTAGGTTGAATATATGATACATTTGTAATCCTAAAAATGTTACATGATTTGTGATTATAAATAATCAAAGGGGGGAGTGTCATGGAAAAATGTACATGTTATTCTGTTTTAATCATTTAAGCTTGTATTGTAAAACTGGTTGTAAAAAAAAAATTGTAAAAAAAAGAGGGTCACAAGACAACAGGGACCCCTCATAAAGATACCTGCTGGGCGGGAATGCAAGATGCAGATAGCTCCCGTTGATGTAAGGGGAGATTGCCTTACAGAGAGGGGGTGAATCTGTACCCCCCTTCCTGTAATCATCATAAAGGACATCAACATTTTATCCTTATTAATATCATTTATCAACATTTCTCTTTGTATTATCCTTATAATTTTCATATGAGCGTTGCAGTTCATCATCATGACTGACAACTGTTAACATAAGAAGACTAAATTGTAACAAAACAATTTAGCCATAATATGATTATTTGACTCCGATTTTTAACAAGTTAGTAATTGTTAGACACAATTGTAATTGTAATAGAAATCAATTATAGTAAAGACAACATCCTTTTACCCTCATTTTTTCATCTGTAGTCTGCTTTCAGTCCCCTCTTGTGTAGTCCACCACTCGGCTATGGGAGTAACCTCCCTTATCTCAGTGGCCCTGGCATACACAAGAAGAGAGGCTCACACACACAGACTCTCACATGGCTTTTTCATCTTCTATTTTCTTTCTCTTGGTCAAGTACCATTGGTCAAGTACCAATGACCAATACCAAAGTACCTGACCAATACCAATACCAATTCCCAACCCCCAGTAGGGGGTTGGGAATTGGTATTGGTATTGGTCTGTTGATTATTATCTCTAAATTATATTATAACCTTGAATATTTAATGTCTATTACTCTTGTAATCCTCTCGTATGTATTTTATTGTTTGTGTTGTAATTTTACTAATTAAACCTCTATGTCCACTTTTAAGACACACACAGACAGTTGGGCCCAACAAGCTAGCTCTAAACACATAGACTTTAGGCTACTTCTAAACCTCTAATCAGAACCTGTTGGCTGTTGTTGACCCAGCAGGGTCCTTTAGGGCATGTCCCACATCCGGGGGTTTGGTGAGGAGGGGGGGGGATTTCTCTGAAGTCTGAAGAGTACCACGCGCTGGTTGACCCCAGGACTTATGTGGACAAGCGTTAGGGGGGATAACTGCCCCAATCTTTTCCTACTGGTATGCGGAGGCAGAGGAACGTTCTATAATATCTTCCCATTCTATTAGGCTTATCGTTTTTTAATCAGCTTTTCGATTCCCTCAAACATCAGCGTATGAAAGGTTCCCTCCTTTGGCCACTGCATGGCCGTATTGCATGTTTGTTTTCCCAATTTCTCTGAGATCTTCTGGGTCGAACCAGGGTTCTCACAGGTCTACATTCGATTTCTTTATGATTTTTTTAATTATTTTTTACTATGTACACAATGAGACCAGGTCGACAGTGAAAACGACCTTGCCCCAGGAAGTGGATGAGGTGTACCTCAAACCTCGCCCAGACACACACACAGACACACACACTATGTAAAGCGCTTTGGGTACCTAAAGCGCTGTATAACTGCAAATGCAATCAATTATTATAAAGGCAGACCCCTGAGGCTCTTTCCTCTAGTGCAAATCCTCGTGTTACGTATATCCCCAAGGCGGTAACTATAGATCAACAGAAATTTTGAAATTTAAAGATTGTTACGAAGTTACAGATTATTCATTGTTACATAAGCATGACATGGCTAAATCACAATGAGAAACTGGCAGAGGCATTTGAAAAAAACAAACAAAATTTGTGCTTCAAGTTTGCTGGCTAAAGAAGTAATTCCGTGGTCATGTGCATTGAATTAGATAAGGTGGCCGAATTTTTTCATTATAAAACATTCCGTGGGGGTCGGCACGACCCCCCTACAGAAGTCCTGGCAAAGCCCCGACTGTCCTCAATCCTAGAAACTCCCCTGGTCACGCCCATCGACACGTTTAAAAGATCGATAACTCCCTGACGCACAGTTTAACTTCAAAACCACAACGGGTACACCAAGGACGAAACTTTTGTTATTACGCTTATTAATCATGCTTCAGAACAGGTAGGTCTACGTCGACTTAATCGCCCTGGCAACAGCATTATTAACTGACTTTTCCCACAGAAAACAACTAACCTATCCGCAGAATATCTGATGAAATTTTAATAGTTCTGTAATGTTGGATTATAGGCTACAGCTTATTAAGTGGTATTTCTTCCAAAACATGGTGGCCTAGTTAACTATGTATTTTTACAAAGCAAACGCAAATTGCTTTACCTTTTTCTTTGGGCCCTTTTTCGCAAAAAGCGTCCAATAAGTACAACATAAATAAGTGAAGATGAATAGGCTACGAGTATTACATATTATTTTAATTTTCTTTCAGGATGCGAGCATCTTTTTTGTTTGTTTTCGTTTTTGTTGTCTGTCCTAATTGGTTCGATTGTTTCATTCAGCTGCCTTTAGGTGTTAAGCCAGAATTGCTGTGTAATCACACCATATACGTTATAACCCTGTTGTGAAAACATCAAAAGGAGGTTGGAAGTAGGACTGATTCTTGTTTGTTTGGTTTCCAGGTCAAAGTGGCCCGCTCTGTGTATCAGCCTGTTGGTTTTCTTGGTAGAAACCAGGGGTCATGATTGCGATGATACTGGTGTTTTACCAGAGGTCAGCCAATACAATAACACCCTGTACGCCGCGTGCAGAATGAAACCAAGCAACGGTCTCGCCGTCAATCTCGAACGGGTCTACGGTCATGTTCTCTTTAAGCAGGAGTATCCGCAAGGAACCTTGAAGGTCAACTTTGTCATCGGTGGCTTTCCAATGGGAAGTCGCGGTTCTGCGGACCTCAGAGCCATTCACATTCACCAGTTTGGAGACATCGCCGGGGGATGTACCTCCACCGGTGCCCACTACAACCCGGACGGGGTGTCCCACCCCGACCACCCAGGGGACTTTGGTAACTTTGCTGTCCAGGACGGAAAGATTTATGATGAGAAGGAATACACCGGCGCCACCCTGTTTGGATCTCTGTCTGTCATCGGGAGGGCCGTGGTGTTGCACCAGAAGGCGGATGACATGGGCCAAGGCGGCAACGATGAGAGTCTTCTCAACGGGAACGCCGGTACCAGGCTAGCGTGCTGCGTCATAGGGATCTCTTCAGATTCCCTCTGGAAGAAGTACCTTTGATTGTGTAATTTCATGAACCATTGATGACATGATTTGATGTACCAATGATGACGTCTGCATGAGGACCTGATACGACTCAGTTCTCAAGAAATGTTATTAACATAATAAAGTGCATTAAGTGGCCTGGACTACATGTATATTTTGCCTCCATTTCTTCAACATTTTAAATGACTAAAGGATGAATATATGAATATATCGTTCATTTAGTGGTTTATTTACAGATATTCAATGTGTAACGTAGTTTGGTCTGCACCGGAGTTTGCTGCTGATAGACATTGAAAACACGTTTTTGACACAACACACATATGCTGCCGACGGGACACATTCTCTGTTTGGGTGGAAAAAAAAGGTGTACAAATATCCATATGTCAATATGTACACGTCCATATTTGACCATGACTCCAGTACCGCATGGGCCATACTTTGTGCGGTCTTTCTTCATATTCATATGCATCTCCTGAGCCTCCGCCCTCAGGCTCCAGGGAACACTCCGACCACATACACGTACGTGGCGCGTTCAGGACTGTTCCTCTGCCTTCTTCTGGGGGGAACCAGGGTTCTCGGGCAAATCCTCCGAAGACCCGGAACCTGGCTCGTGTACGATGGGGGAGTCATTTCCATGGTGACCAGGTGAAGCCACAGACTCTGTGGGGTCACATGACTGGTTGTTGGTGTTATTGCCGTCGTCGTGGTTCAGACCCTCTTCAGGGTCGGGGGTTTCGGCCGGAGGTGTGACCGGAACTCCGCTGCCGGCCTGGTGCTCTGTTCCGGGCCGAGGGATCTCCGTGGAGTCAGGTGATGGCGACGGTGGGGCCCTTTGTGATTGGTCGGGATCGCTCAAGCCGGATGTTGATTGGTCCTCGTTGACGGGGGTGTTCTGCTGCGTCAGGGCTGACTCGCCCTCGCCTGGGAATGTAGAACAACACTTAGACTTTTTTTTTTTTTTCCATCTGGATGTCAAGCAGGCTGACAAAAGCCCCATTATCAGGCAGTGACTGCTGCACCGTCCAGCCAAATAGAAAAAGGTCTCAGATATCGACATGCTATCAAATAACGCTGACCGTTGAAAGGCCCATCGATCATACCTACAAAATGTCCAACAATGCAAAGGCCTGTGCTCTGTAGAACCATTGGAAATATCTCTATAGATGGAACCGCTACGTTGATTCTAGTTTCTAGTTTGTGATTTTCAATAACTTGTGGGCACACAACTGTGCTGTGTGCCCACCGCACAGGTCTGATAGTAAATAGGCTCTATGGCCTCGTCCTCTATATCAAAGACAGCCCACACTACACCGCATACCACACTCTTTTCCTCTCTCTACAATTTAAGTGCTGCCCGGTAAACTCACAAAGCTCAGTCAAACACAAACACTGTGGCTGAGTGAATCATCAGTGAATCAGACAATCTGACTTAATACAAGGTAATAACTGTCTTCAGTTTTTTTGTACAACACAGCCTCGGCTATCCACACGACAGAGAAACCCAGTATGTTAACTTGTACGTTAATAGCCATCTGCTGCTGCTTATATCCACCACTGTAGATAGTTGCAGCAGAGCCCATGTGACCAAGAGGGAGCCAATCAGAGAGCCCAGGCTTCAGAATGCTGCTCTTACCTTCTGGGCTGTGTTGGGGTAGCAGGGAAGTCTGTGGGGGGCCGTCTGGAGTGGTGCTCCCTCTTCCCTCTGTCCAAGAACAACCACAACACGTACTTTACTAAAACACTGCAGTACCGCCATTGCCACGCAAGAATGGACACCATGAGGATGATGAGAATTACATAATGATTGACTTCAGCTAAAGATTTCAGATTTGAGTCATTTCAGCAGATATTGGAGAGAAATATGAGATAGAAAAAAAGAGGGAGTGACAGAGAGAGTAAAAGGTTTGATCAACCACAATAGACGTACTTCCGCATAATCCCAGGGAAACATTATAGGTCAGGCCTCCAAGCAGCAGGAAGAGGGAGAAAAAGAAGAGAAGATGAAAGGAAGAACAGATTAAATTTCTCTCAGATTATTGAGTCATCAGAAAGATCGGCAGTTGCCATGGAAAATTAGAGACTGCCATACAACGTGTTGTAAGGGCAGTTGATATGTGAGTGTGTGTGCGTTTAGAACCAGATATTCTCTCTAGGAAGCTCAAGAATGAGTTATCCCCAGGATGGGTCACATTCACCAACCAACTAGTTACTACTAAGCTCAAAGAAACTGATTTAAAGAGGGCCAATCTGTGTTTATGACGCAATGGAAGAAGATATAAGCCGTTACTTTCTGTAAGTTAAACAGAATCTACTTTGGGTTTTCTATATGAGTGAGTGGATGTCTGACATTCTCTTTGAGCATGCTCGATAAAGTACGATGTTGGTTGTGCTCTTTATGGCATGGAGGGCGTAAGGGTGTCTACCTGGCAGGCTCCACAGTCCAGACACTTCCAGGGTTTTTAACTTCTTCTCCAGCGCTGCCACGCGGTTTCCTAGGATTCTGAACACGGAGGGCGGGAAAGGACTTTGTAAAACACAAGGACCTTTGCTTTGCTCTCGTGGGTAATTTCACGTCAAAAAAGGCAAAATCCATAACACTTATGAACACTAAATGTGTAGACACATCTGTAGAGTGTGTGTAGATGATGGCTGGTTTAAGCAGCCTCACCTGGCCCGAGTCAGACTGATTGAACTCTGGGGTTGGGTGAGGCTGCCCACCTGTTGTGCTTTGTGAAATCAATGTGCAACAGGTTAAACCAGCCATCACCGCACACGCTCTCATCGCAGACATGGCAGCACGTTACACCTCCTGCTTTTCATCACTATACTCAACCTCTGCAATAAACCGCTTCCAACATCACCACCCTGCGTCCTTTGTCTGGAGGAAGCCGAGGAAGGTGATCAACTAGAGGGGAACCGTCAGGGCCCTCTCGGCTCAGAGAGGGCCTAAGATATTCTAGATATTCTAATTTTATTTGATTAATTCAGAATTTGACAATCAACATCTAAACAAAAATGTTTCTGAGGAAATAAACCCTTCAAACCTGCCTATTCAATTTGTGTTGGAATGTGAAGGGTTGAATGAAAGAAGCCCCTTTGTCAGCATATCAGAATTTTGCTGACTCTGCAGTTGTTGGGAAGGAAAATGCTATGCAGCTCTGTGATTGGTGGTCCCGCTATAATTTCACAGAGGGTCGAGTAATAGTCGAGTAATAGTCGAGTAATAGTCGAGTAATAGTAATTCAATGAGACTAATTTCAAATGACAGTAAAATTGACCAATCATATCTTCCTTCCTTCCTTCCATCTTTCTTTAACTCTAAATGGGTGGGTGTTATATCGCTAACTTTAGTTAGCGATAAGTTCCGCCTGCTGTGAGGGACACGAATCACAAGCCAATAAACTAGCTAGCTAGCTTATGGGGCGTGATTTGGTTTACTTCATGACGGCAGCCGCCACGAGTAACGTAACCACTAGTGAGGAGGACATTGTTTCTGGTTTATTATCTACGCCATTTTCTAGGTTAACTTTTAATAAAAAGTTGGAGTTAATCGTAACAGGAAGACCCACATCAGAGCTAAAATTGGTTCAGAAAATCAAGGCTTTTGAAAGGCATTTCAATTCCACCAACTGATTCAAGGCATTTCAATTCCACCAACTGATTCAACTCAACTCAATTTTTGGTGCGGAAAGTGGGTCCTGGGCCAAAGATTGATTTTCTGATTTAGGAAGTTTATCCAAGACAGCCCATCGCCATCAAAACGCTTCAAAAAAAGTCATTTGAAAGCTACTATTCGCCTTAAAACATTTTGGGGCACCAGGATAGAGCTCCATGAGCAACAACACCGGGATGTCATTGCTCATAATGAGAAAGTTAGGAGGAACCGGGACATTTTGAAATGTCTCATTAACTGCGTGGTGTTCTTGGGCAAGCAGGAGTTGCCATTCCGAGGTCACGATGAAGGAGCAGGCTTGAAGGAGCAGGCACGATGAAGGAGCAGGCACGATGAAGGAGCAGGCATTACATTTTGTCTGTTTTGTGTGGTAACGCATGTCTGCTGTCATGCGTTTTGCACCCCGGGCCATATTCTACTGAATTGCACACACAGCTTGTGTGATGATGCAATTATTTGTCATTTTCATTTTAGCTGTTTTTAGTTTTGGTGATAACACTAACTCTCTCCGTGCTGTTTGCTCGTTGCATTGCTAAGGCTGGACTAGCGTATTCATTTTTGTTTCAGAGGTGGACTTGTCATAGGTAACTTTTGCAGTACTATAGAGAGGACACAGTAAGCTAAGCTGGTGGTTTGCTTTTTTCGCGACGGGGGAAGGGGGGTCAGAGGGCCAAGGTTTAAGAGTCACGGTTCGCTACTGGTATCAACCGACATTGTTACAACATCTTTTTCGCTTTTCTCTGTTCTGGCCTGCTTAAACACTTGTTATGGCTGTTAGGTACTTTTTAGTTTTATATTTTAACATTTACTACTAACTAATAGGATGGTGATGCGGTGCTGTACTTGTTGGTCTGCCGCTGGTGCTGGATCACCATGTTCTTCTCATGGATGGTCTCCAGCAGGGCCGTGGCCAGAGACTTGAGGTCTGAGATGGACTGGTGAGTCAGCGGGAGACTGCAGCCGTTCTCCTCAGACAACAACAGCTCCTGGACTGTACACAGGGAAATTAACCAACACGTTAACCCACAAAACATAAAGAACCAAAGGGGAATCATTATTAGATATATGTAGAGGGAAGGACAATGTAGTGGCTAGGGTGTTGGCTAGACTTCCAGCCAAAAGGCACTGGGTTTGATTCCCCAATGTCCACAGTCTATGCAGTCTAGGCATCATTGTGCAAGATGCATGCAAGAAAGTATGTTGCTTTGGATAAAAGCGTCTGCTAAATACAAATATATAATACAATACATATCTGGATATCCTAAATTTGAAGATTTATGAATCCAATTTGACATAACACAGTTCATTGCTTTGATATGGGTCAAGTAAGGCATTTAGACCAAAACCCATATTTTCTTCATAAGAATTTTAACCGTTGCATGGAATACATATTTTCTATAAAGCTGTTCATCGTTATTGGGGGATGTGTTTAAGATGCAAGTCAGCCATAAAGTACACAGACGTGAACACTGTTGGCTTCACCTTGTTTGGCAGACAGCACGCCTGTGAGAGCAGTGCTGTTGGGTTTACCGCTAAACTTGCAGTTCTTTCGGCTCTCCAGCGCGTTCTGAAATGGAAGGATTGTTTATTATTCATGAGAGCTTTTTCTGTTTGCGTTTCATTGCATATTCCATTCTTCAAATCTGTCAGTTGATATCTACGTACCTTGTACTTCATTAAATTAGACTTGAGAATGTTGACCTCCTCTTGAAGATGGCCGAAGCGTTCATGTAAATACCTGGGCGACAACAGTAGGTAACATTGTTAATGTGTTAGCCAATGGGATAGGCATCTTGCTCAAGAATTCTTCTTAATGTTTCACCTGAATATACTTACACTACCACTTGTGATGTCACTAGTGGATATATGTTTAGAAATGTCAAATTCTGACATTTCATTTTCTCAATATCCTTTGGTGGGGTGGAATTTGTGGCCTCGTAAGACTATCCCACAAGTTCACATTTTGTCTGGCCCGATACCATTGAAAGCCTTTTCCAAAAAATACAAAATGCTAGGACCAATCAGTGCTCGGGGGAGGGAGTTTCAGTTCATGATGAGCAAGGAGCGTGAATAGTCTTCCGAAAAAAAAAAAAAAATGGCCGGGATTTGTGTGAACAGGCGCCCTTCAGAAGAGAATCCCCAACCCACCGGTTCTCCATGCAGAGGGCGTCCACGTCCAGCAGGCGGATGTGGTCGTTGCCCAGGATCTGGTTCATCTCCAGGTTGAGGCGGTGGGCCTTCTCCTGGAAGACGCTGCGCTCCGAGCTGATGTCCTGCAGCTCGTCCGTCAGAGACTTCACGCTGTGCTCCAGCAGCTCGTTCTGCCTCACGCACGCACACACACACACACACACACACACACACACACACACACACACACACACACACACACACACACACACAC
>JAOPJO010000111.1:6112257-6122997 GCA_027123675.1 Molva macrophthalma
ACACACACACACACACACACACACACACACACACACACACACACACACACACACACACACACACACACACACATGTTAAGTTTGTCCCCGACAATAAAAGGTGCTATATAAATAACATTTATTATTACTATTATTATTATTACGTTAGAGTAATTCATGTTGCCGAAGTAGTTGTTTGTGTGTTTGTTAACAGTGTATAGCAATTTTTATTTTCTTGGGACAATCTATATTCAAGTGAAAATATGTAAATAGATGATCTAAAACTGAGAATTGAAATCAAAATAGCAGGAGTAAATATCTGCAATTTATTACACTACAATTTCACTATCAATTTTCACATTTATAATCAATACATTTAGCTATCAAGCAGTAGGTTAATTGGTTATTAATGATTTATTAAATACACACACTGTAATAACCAGGAACATTTATCAATAAAAATAAGAATGCAGTCTTTGGTATTTTCATAAATAAAGACCATACAATAAAGACACGATTAGTCACAGACCTACCTACAAACTCAACTCAAAGTACCAGAGTTTAGCACCTCAGCCCAGGCCCGGTACTCGGCGTCTCCTACCTGTTCTCTGGCTCGCTCCAGCTGTTTGACCAGGTCCTCCCTCTCGTGGGCGGGAAAATGTCTCGCCCCCACCTCCTCATCCCCCAGCCGCTGTCTGGTGATGGTCATGCGAAGGAGCTGCGCAGAGACATGCTGAGTTACATCGTTCGGTTCACAACAGTCAACTTCGGTCCAAAGAGATGGACCGAGGGAGAGCGTAACAGTTCAAAAAGAAAGAAAGAAAACGATTTTAAAGTAGACTATACTGTAATTTTTTTTTGTTTTTTGTTATTTTAAAGAAACATGTTCCTAAAATATGAGCTATGAGCTGTATGAGTTTATAGTTGTTTTACTAATGTCCCTTCATTCATCACGAATCTCACTGTCCTTTCCTGAAGTGGCCAAATTCAGTTCTTGACTTGCTGATCTTTGTGAACAGACCATCTGCCGAATATTATTAACTCTTAACATTTGTACCGTCTTTCTTTATTCTTTGTTACGCCTCACTTCCCTTAATGGGTAGTAACAATCCCTAAAAAAAGAGCCACAAGTCTGGTGCAAAGTCTTTGCTTGTCCATTTAGGAACACACAACATAAAACACAGAATGACAGCAGGTCCGTTGGTAAAACATACAATATACGAATACTACACCACAAGGAATCCATCATTAAAGGCAACCCCGTTATGGGAAAATCATGAAAGTCGGGGTGGTGATGTGACCGAGGTTGCTTACCAATTTTTACTAATACTAGGATACACAGTGGGTTTATTCCACTTATACCACGGTTACCAACAATGATTAGATATTTGTAACCTTCATGTATATTTGTATTGTTTTTTTATCTACTGTTCCACAAGGCTTGAGTGTATTGTTTTTGCGTCGTCAAGGAAACATCTGGTCGATTGTTGTATTTCAATGTTTTTTTTTTATGTTTGAGTTGTAGCGCATTGATTTGGAACTGTTTAAAAGGCAGAGGTGTCCTGTTATTGAAAATGAATGTACACCCGTGGAACGTTATTGACCAATCAGGATCAAGTATTCAACAATGCAGCAGTAGAAGTAAGAATAGAATAGAGTACCTTGTTGTCCCCTTTGGCCTCCACTAATCGCTGCGTCACTTCCTTAACTTCCTCCGACAGCTGCTTGTTGCTTTCTCTGGAATCCCTCAGCAGTTGGGACAGATTGACCTGGTGTGGGGAAAACAAATACAGTCAGCCTCTCAAATATGACGGTACTAGAGCAGAGTTAGAGGCTGGATCATAACGTCAACGTCTATCCCTTCTGTATCCGTTATTTAATCAAACAGAGAAATGGAAATACCTGATTCCTTTTCTCTGGAGGCAAATCTCCATCCTAAAAGAACGGAAGAAATACAAAAAAACAGGTTGTTAAAGTTCAAAACATGATCTGTAATTATAGCTATAGATTAATTAGACTATTTACTCATGTATCAGATTCTTTGATCCAAAGTATCTTACAGTAAATTCTGATACATTAAAGTACCACTGGTCTGGGTGATGAAACCATCTCTCCTGGCTTCACTAAAACACCTGTTTTCAATATCATTTGTAAAAATCCCTTTGGTGTGACAATTAAGCCTCAGAGCATTTCACGTGAATGAACGTACAACAGCACTTTGGTCTTAAAGATAAGATATTTTGTAAAGTACTTCTATGGCGATGCACTGTTATGTTGTTCCCAAACTCTGTACAGACCGATGCACATTGTTCCCAAAAGAGGAAAGTGCTATATTGCTCGTTTTCACATTCGTGGCAGGCGAGCTCACGCTAAATGCTCTTCGGCAGAATCAGTACAAAATAGTATTTTTTACAAATGATATTGGTAACGGATGTTTTATTGAAGCCAGGAGAGACGACGGTTTGATCACCCTACCGGTATGGTCCTTTAAGAAGCCGGTAGGGGTTAGGGCAGCCTGCTCAAGGGTGCCTACAGGTGGACTGTGAACATTGGGGTTCAAACCCACAACCTTTCAGCTGGGAGTCCACCAACAACAGACTGCCCTGCTACCATTACTATAAAAGCAAAAACACCAATCACAAAACATCAATGTATATATTATGCGCTTACAATAAGTTCTCTGTACTTCTTCTTGAGCCCCTGGTGTCGCTCTCGGAGCTGATTGGCCATAAGCTTGTACTGGTCCCTCTCCTGCTGGCATGTGTCCAGCTCCTTGGACAGGATCAGCAGAGCCTCCTTCTTGCTCTCCAACTTACGCTTGCAGACCACAAACTGTATTTTAAAACAGTGATGATGGGTGGTGATGATGATGATGATGATGATAGTGGTGGTATAGCAGGGGCATCATGGCATTAAAGCAGGGCAACGAGGCTTTGTAGTGTCTGAAGTATTTAGTTAGAAGAATTACGACTCGTCGTGATTTTGTCTAAAAGCAGGTATTTCATCATATGTCCCTTTATTGACTTTAGCAGGTCGCTTTTTGTAGGCTATCAAGGCCAGATACACTGTGTACCAAACTAAGTACACACACCCCAGTTGACATTGAAAGGGCACGGATTAACACTGGTAGCTAAAAAAGGTGCGAGTACGCAAATAGATCTCAAACAAATACGTTTCCTCAGTATTGTCAGCACATATGTTCAATGAAAAGAAAGGTAAATAATTGAAACATTAACATTGCAAGATAATCGCATTAACGTCGCATGTGTCCTCGGCGTATCATTTTAAAAACCAATACTTGCCTATACTGCAATCGAAAGGGGGATCACTTGTACAATTTTAAATAGTATTGTATCGATCAGCACTGACGTGGTGGTGAAATTATCAGCTGCTGGTAACAGCATCTTTAGAGTCGTCGTATCTCACCTCATTCACCATCCCCTGCCAGTCACTCTCGCTTCGTCTGCTTGTATCCACCATTTTTCGTTAACCCTACGATGGTCTAACTTAAAGCAGCGTCACCACCCTTCCAGAAAACGACATTACAGATCGCTATTGACCAGCCTAATGTATTTATCGCTTGGGACGTCAAGAGCTCTGGCGGTCTACCTCACTTCCGCCTCTGCCATCATTGACGTCACGTCGTGAATTCCAAATGAAACGTGTAATAAGAAACACTGTAAAGGACTTTCGAACCGCAAAAAATACAGACAGATATGAATACATATATAATATAAGATAATATAAGTTAAAGACGTTTCAATATAGCTTTTTCTGCTTTGGATAAAATACATTGTATATCCTATTAATATAATAGGAATACAAAGGTAACATACACTAACGCACAATTTTGGTATATACAACGTTTTATTGTTTATTTCACCCAGTTGCATTGATCACATCCATCATTTGGGGATCACAAATATACAAAGAAACACCATTATTATGTTCTCAATCTTGTAACTGACTTGACATACATATTGCATAGTAATAGTCAATAGATTAGTAAGACATTCAATTTTGCTATTCAGGAATATTAGGCACTCAGTTTTTTCTAAAAGCGTAACATACATATTGTTATGGCATTATTGCTAATACATGTATGTTTTGCCGGTATTATTCACATATAGTTTGGTAAGCACAGTATTTCACTCTGGTATGTATTGCACACAAGGCATGTAGAAAGCTGTAGATGGGGTTGATGAGCAAGTTTTACAAATGACCCTGGACGTCAGTATTCCAAAGGATTTAGGATAACATATTTGTAATACATCTCAAAAATGTGATCATAGAAGGACGTTTTTTTTATTTAGATCATCTCTTGTTTTAATACCCATGCATTTAATTTTTTGGTTTTTCAATTCACATATATTGCAATTTAAAACAAAGTTTGAAGTTGTATGTTCACTCTATCACTGCAATAATACTCAATAGAAGTGCAAGAATAGTCCAGGAAACCTGCCTCAACATTTGCCTCGGACTTATGAAGCTTGTTATTGTGTTGCATTAAGCAAAAGTATTTCAACTTCCACCTCCTCTCTTTTGACCCCTGGGAGTCTAAACAGTCATAATCATAGCATCAACAACACGCCAAAGCTATTCCGCACTACAAACTCAGGTCTACGATGACGTGCTCAAACACCATGGACTTCCCCTTGAAGCTGGAGGAGAAGATGAAGGTCCGCCTGTCGGTGTTCACCACGGTGAACGAGCGCGGCGACTGAACGTATATGTCCTTGAACTTCACGAAGCTCTGGCTCTCGGTGTCCCAGAGGAAGATCTGCGTGAAGGAGAAGTCGCTGCCCAGGGCCAGGTAGCGGCGTTCCCCGAAGGCGAAGGGCTGGAGGACCATCGCCCCGCGGGACGGCAGCGCCTGCACCTCGGTGAACTGCCTGCTGGTCCACTTCAGCACCCTGGAGTCCCCGATGTAGCAGGCCATGGCCAGGTAGGTCTCGCTGCCCCCCACGCGGAACGCCTGGACCGCCAGCACCTCGTCCACCATGGGGATCTCTCCGTGGGGCATGAACTTCAGGGTGCTCTTGTTCCACACGTAGATGACGGGTGCCTGGGAGCGACTGGATATGATGAGGTAGGACTTGCCGTCCACTTGGACGAACTCCGCGTCGGTGTCGCGGAACCACTCGTGGAGGAACTGGTAGGAGAAGAAGCCGGTCTCGTTGCGCTCCGGCTGGTCCATCCACTTGTAGAGCGTGGAGATGCCCGCCTTGGAGCTGTCCACGATGACGAAGTACCACTCGCCGTCCATCTGGAAGACCTCTATGTCGTTGGGCTTGGAGATGTTGAACACCTCGATGGTCTGGAACATTGTGAACTTGTTCTGTTGAGTGTCGAACTTGTAGATGTGGGAGCCGCCGAAGAGCTGCGTGACCAGGATCAGGACGTGGTTCTCGATCACCACCGACTTGCAGCCTACGACGGATTTCCCTGCAGAGAACACAACAGGTTAGTAAAATAAGAATTTATTATAATAATTCAGTTAGTGCTTCTGAGCAGAATTAGAATTAGAATTTTTCCGAACCTGTAATGTTATCAAATTTTCTGAAGTTCATTTCGATGTGGTCCCATTCCATGACCACACAGCTGTTGGAGTTGGGAGCCGCCATGGCAACATAGATGTCCTCTTTAGAGGAGAAGATGTCCGCCGACATCGATTGGATGGGAATAGACTGGTGACGGATGAAGTCTAAGAAATGCACGAAACAGGCAAAAACAGTAAAAGTAGTTAACACGATTACTCTTGCAGCTATTTACCCCATTACCAAATCTATCAACTAGAAAGATTTCTCAAGAATGAAACTCTCTTTTCCACATAAATCGTTCTAATCTGGTCAACATATTTGGTCCATATTTTAATAAATCAATACGCTTAAAACTTTTCAATTCTAAATAAGAACATAACGCATATAATGGTGTGTGTGTATGCGTGAGTGCGTGTGTGTGTGTGTATGCGTGCGCGCGTGAGTGCGTGAGCGTGCGTGTGTGTGTCCACGGTGTCACCTGTGGAGATACACTGTCCAGGGGGCAGCGGCAGGTCATTGAGCCTCTTGCCCTTCATCTCTCCGGGGCCGGAGCAGAGGACGTTGGACGCCGTGGCGTTGGTGTTCTTCAGCCACACCATCAGCCACCTGGTCTCACAGTTACACTGGAAGGAGTTCCCTCGCAGGTCCCTGGGGTGATGGTGCAGAGGCGGCCGGTGCATAGTGACATCTCAGGGTTAGAACATCGCAACAAAGTCCGCTCTAATAATAGCTTGAGCGACATTGTTATATAGTATAGCATAGTATATTGCAGTGTAGTATGGTATTGCATAGTATAGTATAGACTAGTATAGTGGTAGTATAGTATAGTCTGCACAAAATATATAAAATTGATTATCGATTTCACTCATATCAGTGAAGAGGAGATGGTTAAGGGGAGGAGTGACAGAGAGAGATAGAGAGAGAAAGAGAGACAGACAGAGAGAGAGACAGGGAGAGACAGAGAGAGAGAGAGAGACAGAGAGAGACAGAGAGAGAGACAGAGAGAGAGAGAGAGAGAGAGAGAGAGAGAGAGAGAGAGAGAGTGAGAGAGAGAAAGAGAGAGAGAGAGAGCGAGAGAGAGAGAGAGAGAGAGAGAGAGACAGAGAGAGAGAGAGAGAGAGACAGAGAGAGAGAGAAGGTAACCTAATGCATGGCATTAGTAAGCCTGACATAGCAAATGCTGATGGCTGAGTTCCTGCTGCAGTGAAAAGTGCTGACTCACAGTTCCAGCAGGGAATCCAAGTCAAAGAAGAGATCTCTTGGCAAGAAAGTCATTCCGTTATTGGCCAGCGATCTAAAACACAACAATAAATTGGCAAGAGCAACTTACGTGCTTTTATAATGATATGGTTTTGTCTTTTCACTGCACAGTGAGAAAAAGTGCATTATGGAAGCGATGGCCGCAAACTTACAAATGAGTGAGATCCCGTAGACCTCTTAAGGCATATTTGGTGATGGTTTCAATCTTGTTTCCTTCAATAAATCTAACAAACAAGTACATGGCATTCTTAGGCAGAAGTACAGCACTGTCATTATATATTTTACAGATTTGCATTTTCTCCTCAAGACAATGGACTGTAGCTTACTTACAAATATTCAAGACGAGAAAGGCCAGAAAAGGCATCATCTTTTATTGTGGTCAAAGAATTTGAATTAAGAAGCCTGCAGAAGAAAAAAAAAGAGTCAGTAGATTGCAAGCATTTTAATCGCATCACCGTCACTAACAACTAACTATCATGGTACAAAAAACTACATGATTTTACTGCTATGTCACATTTTGTACCGTTTTTTGATTACCAGTATGGGCACATGTCTTCCATCTACAAAGTGGTAATAGTGACTCAACCAATTTAAAAGTTACAACTTACAGCAGCTGCAGAGATGGCATGAGGGCGAAAAGCCCTTCTGTGAGTTCAGCAATAGAGCCATTAACCATGCTCCTGTTTATAAGAAATAACAAACCGACATGGAGAATTAGGACCGGAGATGCACAAGGCAAGCAATGGACAGTATTTCAGCACTTTGCAATACAATAAACCGTGCACCGTATCTATATAAGGATTAAAAGTTTGCTATACTTACAACGAATTGATATCAGTCGGAATTGTTCGAGGGATTTGCGAAGTGCCAACGCAGATGATGGTATCCTTGGAACAGGAGCATCCTGAAGGGCATTTGAAATTCCTCTTAGAATTAACCACTAGATTAAAACCCATGAGGAGAAAACTCATCATTAGCCATTGTTTGAGATTCGCCATGATGACAATGTTGGTGTATTGTTAGGAATAGTGTAGAAATAAACCGCTCGAAGCTCCCTGTGTTTTTGCGATAGCTACATGGAGCGCAGTAGCCTGGTACTGGAAACCCAGAGTTGCAGTTTCATTCCGGAAGGCTACGTAGGCTATTCTCCAACATCCAACAACACTCACAAAAAACTTCCAACACCGAGAACCACATATCGATATGAAGAAAGATCAGTTAAACGTGTGCATTCAACTCAATGCAGCGCTATACGATTAGGGAGTGGACGTATCTAACCACGGTGACGACATCCTGAATCACTTCAGCACCATGGAGAGTTTAAAGGAGTGAATCATTCCATGGGCATTATGATGCTATTCGCCATTAGATGAAGAGAGGGTCACTTAATGCAACAACTATTTAGGCTACGGCATGCTGCCTTTTGGCACGGACGGAAACTGCATCATGTTGCAGCTTATGTTATTATACAGAGGGTATTCAATTTGGAACATATCCATCTATAATTACATCAAAGAACAAGTCTGTCTGTCTGTCTGTCTGTCTGTCTGTCTATCCGTCCGCCAGTCAGTCTACCTTGTGACTATTTAATACAGCATTACATCACGGTTTTAGGAAGCTGTTATTAATATAGGCCACTAGAGGGGGCTGGATTAAAATATTTCGCAGCCAGGAACCAGAAACCCATTTTAAGCATGCTGGACTATTTTTACTGTTGTTACTGATGTAGTGTGGTTAATGTAGTTTTATTCTGAGGTGATGGTGCAAGCCACTTTTTGAAAATTGTTTTCCCCCCTTCTTAGGATTTCCACATCTTGACCTTCACCTAACCTAAGTGGACGGATGCCCTACATATTTAACCATTTGCTCCCTGTCTTTGCTTTCATAACCACCCCATCTCCTTGAAATAAGGCGGTAACCACCTCCCTTTCATAGCATTACTTTAGTTGACCCAGAAGTTGAACCCAGCCTTTTCTACTTATCTCTCAGCTACTACAACACATTCAAACTATCACCGAACTGAACTATAACATCACTACCTACATTATAACCGCCTCCATTTAGTTTTTTGGTCATTGTTTACTAATTAATTGTGCCATTGTTTATCATTATGGGAAGACATTGTTGTGTTGCTGTGGCAGTTTCTGATGTGAGACGTGGCAAAACAACGTTTTAATTAGCCTAAGTTACTGTATATGTACGTTGATTATGGATTTTACAGTACTACACCTCTCTAGGGTCCTCTCAATATGGCAGAGTATCACCAACAAAAAATCTCACGATGCATTCTGATGTTCAAGTCCTATACTGGGTATTATATTGATTAGGGTCTTTGGTTATGGTGTTTGACTCCGGGCCAAATCGCCCCTGCCGCAGACAATACTGTTCTGACTGGTTGTTCTCGCTGCCACTAACAAGCTGTTGACCTTTGCCAGGGCATCAGTCATCTATGAGCATGAGCGTAACCAAATACCCGCTACCACCGGCAGCAACTGTACATGTCTGCAATTGCTGGCATAATTCATGACGGTTCCGCAGCCTGCATTGCTGTTTTTAGGCTATAGTATCCCTGAAACACTCGCGACACGTGCAAGCTGAAACCACACTATGTTACACTCATTGCTATCTCTTTCCTGCTAATGAATAAACCTGTTATGTAGAAACTACTGACGTGTAGGAAAATTTAATATGTAGCCTACTGTACATCTTTGCCAAATTATAAACATTGTCTATATCTGTCTCTGTCTGCCCGTCTGTATCTGTATGTCTATCTGTCTGTCTGCCTCTCTATATCTATCTATCTATCTATCTATATATCTATCTATCTATATGTCTATCTGCCTGCCCGTCTATATCTATATATCTATCTATCTGTCTGTCTGCCCTGCTATATTTGTCTGTCTTCAATCTGTCTGTCCGCCTGTCCGTCCCATTGAGAGCCATTACCTTGAAGGTGGCGTAACGTAACCGGCTAACACAGATAAGCGACTGCCGCCAGCTATGCGCCATACATCCAATCCTTCCTGAGTGAATCGTCAGGATAGCTCTCTAATGCCCCACCGCTGCGGCGCGAGTTCACAGGTGACACTTTCAAACGCAACCGTGACCCCCAACTGTTGAGCGGGGGTGGGGTGGGGGGCGGACGGCCCCGGGGGTAACCTGGAGACGGGGGGAGCGTTTGGCTCCTGGTGACTGCCTCACAGCAGGTGTTGGATCCCTCCCTGGGTCTCTGGTTCCCTCTACCAGCGTCCTTCGTCGTCTCCAGAGTTGGTGTCAAAGTCCCCCCCCCGCGCGGTGATATGCGCCGCTATATTCTCCCTTTTCCACGGAACACAAACATATTATGGTTACGGATCATACGATAGTTGCGTGCATGCAGCCTGTCCTCGCGTATTAAATATACCCGCTTGATTTATGATCGAGAGTTGTGGAAACTTGGCTGCAAGGGTTTCAATGGCTTATTTATACTCATTGACTTGGAAAATAAAAAGGGATGGTTTTTGGGATTCAAAACATCTAGTCACCACATGTCAGACTACTCTGATTCAACCTGCTGTGGGAGAGAGATACAGAGATAGAGATTGATAAAGAGAGTGCGCGTCAGAGAAAGTGAGACAGACAGAGAGCGCGACAGTGAGAAAGCTAAAAGGAAAGTGGCAGGCAGAGAGAGAGAGCGAGAGAGGTTGAGAGATATTGGGAAGAAGCTACACACGGTTAAGGGTTTGATTAATTGCGTTTGTGATTTAACACCTGCTAGTTTAATACAGCTCCCGTAAGTAACCGATCCTCACATACTCCATGACCGCTGCCCCCATTTTAAATAGCTACCTAAATGTATCATCTTTGTGGAGGTAATTCAAACCTGTATGCCTTCACATTTTGGTAGAGAGAGAGAGAGAGAGAGAGAGAGAGAGAGAGAGAGAGAGAGAGAGAGAGAGAGAGAGTGTGTGTGTGTGTGTGT
>JAOPJO010000111.1:6138609-6152716 GCA_027123675.1 Molva macrophthalma
CACACACACACACACACACACACACACACACACACACACACACACACACACACACACACACACACACACACACTCCCTGATCATCGATCTCATGCAAAAACAACAAAAGACTTCCACCTTGGCAACGTTAGCACGTGTTAGCGTACATTAGCGGGTAACACCGTACGTTACTGCGTGTTATCGTACGTTGGCACGTGTTAGCGTACATTCCCCACGTTAGCCTGTTTCAGGGCATGTTGCTCTACCAGTCCGAGTCGAACACCTTCTTGCACATGTTGGAGTTCTCCTGGTGCAGGGGGAACTCTGATCCGGGCACCAGCTGCTTCTTGCCCTTACGTGACACAAAACTCTTCCCCGACGGGAGGCTCTCGTACTTGGTCAGGTATTCACTAGAAAGAGAACCGAGCACCAGGACATTAAAACACAAATTTGCCGGTTCATCACCACACCTCAAAATAAAACCCATTAAACAGCACCCAAACACCACAACGGCTACTGATGCAGATGCTATGAAATTGTTGGCCGGGATTACGGGGGGGGGGGGGGTATTAGTTTTTACGATACCTGAAAGGGAAGGTGGTCTTGTCCATCTGGATGCACACCAGGAAGGGGTATTCAGAGAACTGGACAGTGGTGATGAAATCCAACGACGCCTCCGTCTCAAAGCTCACCTCCATCCCCGCTCTGACAAAGTCCATGTCAACAGTCACGTTGCCCGTGACAACCAGAGCACCCCTGTGCGTGATCACAAAAAAAAACAATTTTTTTTTTTTTTAAATCTCAGACCACGTGGTCTGTGTGTAAAATAAAAGAGGGTTATGAATCGCGGCACCGGAGCCCAGCTCATACCGAAATGTCATCGTCTTTAAATCCGCCAGTAAAGACATGACTTGGCCCGGCGGGGGGGGGCTGCGATTCGTTGTGGTCCCTTATGCATTAGCCGCCCACCGGGCTATTATGAGAGTGGCAGAGGAACAACTATGCTGATCTTCTCACCTGCCTCTGTCACTAACACCCCCCCTTTACCAGGGCCACGCCGAGGTGAGGCCCCTAATATTGGCCCCAGAGCCCTGACGGCCCTACGAGGAACACCAGACACTATACTAGTCATATATTTGCATGGGCTTTTTTGTGCTTTTATGGATGAGACAGTAAAGACAGACCGGGAAGAAGATAGTTGAAAGAGAGAGAGAGAGAGGTGGGAATCAAACAGCAGGTGGGAATCAAACCTAGGTGACTGCGATGTATTGTGTGGCCAAACTTGTGTTAGTCCAGTGAAACCTAGGGGGCTTGTGTGGATGTGTGTGTCCTGCAGTGTTGAGCTGTGAGACAATCCACACACCAGCATAAGGTAAACCTTTCCAACATGCGCCATTTTGTTTTGCATCTACATAGAATACAAGCAACCATGGTTAATGCTCATCATTCAAACACATTCTGAATGATTCTAACAAACAGTTTATGGCCAACATTTCTCTTCCCACCATCCCCGTTAAAATCCCCCTGTTTCATGATGAGTTATCTGGTATATACCTGGGTAAGTTTGCTTCAGAAAACTACCAATACACTTGCTGATTGTTCGCAGTAGTGCGCACACATCAGGCTAGGAGTGAATAGCGACACACAAACGCATGCTGGCACACACACTCAAATGTGGCCCGGGTCCAAGCAGCCAGTGGAAGAAATGAATCACATACAGAACGCATATAGGCGGACAGAGGCTTTCATAAACCCTGCATCAACGCGCCGTCTATTTCCAGACAAGTGACATAGTCAGTCCTTCAGAGACAATCCCCCATTAAATAACAGAGGTTGTTTTTGTGTGTCTGTCTGCCTCGTTGGTCTTTGCCCTATATCCCTGTATGTAACAGCCATAGGTCAACTACCACAGATAGCATTCAGGAAACAAATTGTTCGGAAAGATAGTGTATCAATGTTTTGCCAAAGTTTTTAGTAAATTCACATAGCAAGTATCTTAGTCATGTGGCTAAATTGGCTTTTTGACTACACAGGTTTTTGTCTTATTTTATACTTTTAGAGTGTTAAAACTCGAAACGTTAGGACAAACATTACTCTATCCTTTGTGTTAGTGGAAAATAATTCAGAGATATAAAAAAAACATTGAACACAAAAGGGTACCTCGTAATGATCAAATGACCTCTTGAGCACTGCTGCTAAACACTTAACAGTTTTTGTACAGTCTTGTTGTGTAAGCAACTGTGCTTTCAAAGCATATGAAGATATCTCCATAAGAAGAGTTTAATTGTTAAAAAGAAAGATAATGCAAAACCTCTCAAAAAATGATAGCCATAAGTTTGGATTTGGAAGGATTGTGCACGTCAAAAGTACCTGTTGTTGACACTGGTTTTGGACTCTCTGTACCACAGACTTATCTCCATGCCTCCAGAGATGTCAATGGCTAAACCACCCTGAAACTCAGCGCTGGCCTTCACCCCAGACTGGAGTTGAATAACCTGCAGAGAGAAACATGAGGACGAGAGAAACAGACCTATACATTAGATTGGATATACTGTAACGAGATGGAAAAATAATTGTGTATATTTCGATGAAATAACTATTACACTATTTAGTGACTTATACTTAATACAGGGTATTGAGACACATGTTATTAGGGAGAAGGTTAGGGGGTTAGGCTTCTTGCTCAAGGATGCAGGTAGGCTGAAGCCTGTGGGGAATGAAACCAGTAACGCTTGGCTGGGAGTCAAACACCCTAACCACTACACTGTCCTGTGCCCAAGAAATCAAATGCTCTTCACATTAATTGTTCTACACTCTTTTTTTTTTTTTTTTTTTTTTTTTAGAGTTTACTGAAAAGATGGCCGGATAGTCTAATGGTTAGGCTGTTAAGACTCCCTGCCCGAGAAGTACCGGGTTCGATCCCTAGTGTCCGCAGTCTAACCAGTGGGCATCCTTGCGTCAGAAGCCCCATCACCCTACCTGCTCCTCAATGACACGTATCTGTATTCACTGCAAGTCACCTGGATAAAAATAGTCTACAAAACAACTTTATCGTTAATAACATCCATGGCATTTATGGCAATCATTATCACAAATGAGTAAGCCAAGCATCATTGAGAAAAGGCTCCACACAAACCTCAGAGTGATCGGTGAGCAGGATGAGCCCCTTCACCACGTTCATGGGTTCCCCGGACATGGAGAAGATCTTGGACATGAGGTCGCTGTAGCCCTTGAAGAAGGTGACGGGCCTCAGCTGGACGTCGAAGAGCAGGGCCGACATGCCCGCGTACGACTCCAGGTCTTTCTCTCCCTCGTCAGGCGTAGCCGCGATCAGAGTCTCCAGGCCCTGGGCCTCGATGGCCACCTGGGGGATCATGGGAAATCCTTCATTAAAGTCAGGTTTACATTTGCCTCTGGAAGATACTTCTGGTTCCTTTCTCACTTTACTACGTTTAAAAAGAGTTGAAACACTCCAATGACAGGCATGATGCTGTCCGGTGTGTTAAATCGATGGCCATGTCAATGAAAACAAGCCAAAGATTGACAACGACAATGATCTAGTGAACTAAAGAAATCAATATAAACTGACATAGACAACGTTCAATGAGTTAACTTTCGACCAGAACACTAGATGGATTGAATGGATTGGTTTTGTACTTTGTCATCCTCTGATGGCAAATGACATCATCTGGCACCATCTCAGCCAATAAGAAAAGGGCACTCGCAATAGCCATTATGGTAATCCACCAGAGAGGGCACTGCTGGCCCTCAGGGTTTTTTATTTATTTAGCGGCATGGTTGGGTCACCTGGAGTCCGTGCAGCGTGGCTTCACTGCTGGCTCCAAAGATGTTCATGTTGCTTCTCCTCAAGATGCCGGAGCCAGAGTACAGGATGTCCAGACTGTACGTCGAGGAGACGTCAGCCGTTCCTGAACGTTTGTAGAAAATTGCATGGATTAAAGTTGGGTCAAGGGGGGACCGTTAACAAAGCGTAATCGAAAGGTATCGAGTTGTTTATTTTATTTCAAATACTACAACAAAACATTGATTCTCATTCAAATCAAATAAATTATAATATTATTTTCAGTTTGGGGAAATTGGTCCGTCACTTACTTGCCATGAAGCCGGAGTATGAGGAGGACGAGCCCACCTTGGCGAAACGGTCATAGTTATGAGAAACCATGTCCTTCATTGCTTGCCGTACAACTTTGCTAAAAGAATTAAAGAAATACAGAAAATCAATGATAACGCGATAATGTTATTGACATATTAGCCATTTACAGAACAGTGGTGTTGGAAGGGTCGCCTCGTTTTTTCAACGCATGATATTTCACAACAATAAAACGTCCAATACCTGGCTGGCAGCTCAAAGCGGAGGATGTCCTGGATCTTGGACACCATGTATTTGTTCATCTCGTGTGGCAGGTTCCCGATGGACAGGAGCAGGTTTTTGACGTGCTCGTACGAGGGGTTGCTGCTCAGAATGACGTCGGCGGCCGCGGATCTCACGTTCTTCTCATAGATGCGTCGGTTCTGGTGGTAAATCCGGTTCACCATGCCTTTCACCTTAACGAATAATTAAAGTTGCATTGAATATCAAATTTGCATTCTGGGGGATTTGCTAAACCATTGAAGGAAGGATTTTGAGGCTGATTCCTTGTCAGTGTTTATTGTTGTTGAATAGATTGTTTCATGTTGTCTGTCTGTACCTTTCATGACCTTTCCTGGGTAAGTAAATACGAACTATTTCCTCATGAAAACTGGGAATTGTCCCACAAGAGGTGTTGTTTGTATCTGATCCAACCACAGTGAAACTCATGGGAATCGTCTCTACTATCATTTTCATCATCATCATCATTATCTTATGTCCTCTACCTCCTCGGTGATGAGCTTGACGTCGTATCTCTGCAGGGCGCTGAGGGAGATGGTACAGAAGGCTCCCACATCCGACTCAGCGTACTTGGTGAAGATGGGGATGGCTTGGGGGAGCAGGGAATTCTTCAGGGCTAGGAGGAACATCTGGATCTCCGCCTCCACCTTAGTACTCTCAGGACCCTCTAAGATCATCTTCTTCACCTGCACCACTGTCTGCAGGGGGGGGGGCACAAAGAAGATAGACATTACTGGAACAGTTAAAATTGAAATGTGTTCTCTTGTTACCTTAAGAACCTACTTTATAAGATATGGTGATACAATGTGGTCTTTAAATTACTATGAGGCTCAATGTTCTCTTCATCAATAAACATATCTTCTTCTAGAGATCTAGACTGAAACCATGTAGGCTATTTGGTGGACGCTTTGAGTGCATACATTCTTAGAATGGTTGTCCCCCCCCATGGGAATCGAACCCCTGACCCTAGCAGGGTTACCACCATGCTCTACTAGTTGAGCTACACAGGATCACGGTCTTAGCAGACTTACTGGGGAGTCGCAGCCTCCACTGTGACAGAGCTTGTTCACCAGAGCTCCCATGATGATCACGACAGACTCCTTGATCTCACTGCTGCCGATCTTCCCCTTGGAGATGTCCTGAGAAGATGTACAAAACAATTCATTAAAGCACGCTGCAGTTTGATTTCATGGATTCCTCATTTATTAGATACTAGAACTCTGGTTTTAAAATGTTGAGGATGGATGGCCACATTAAATGTTATTATAAAATACCTTTTCAAAAATATAAATGCAAGTCTACATTTCATGTTTGATTTGGAACCTCCTCCAGGCGTCCGTATCCCTGCATCAGTAGATACAGAAGACGGTACTGTGATTCCCATTGTAGCCGAGAGAGACAGAGGTACCAACCAGGAGAGCCTGTAGCATTCTCTCGTTGGGGTGCGACGCAAAGCCGCAGGCGTACAGGAACCTCTCCTGCAGCACCAGGCCTTTGGCGTCCGTGAAGTTGAGGAAGCTCAGTATGGCGTCCAGAGAGGCTGGCGTCTGGGCGGAGGTGACGGCGTCCACCACCTGAGGGCTGGTGGAAGAGTGTGGAAGGTGGAGGTCAGTAGGTGGAGAAGCAAAGGCTCACCCGGGTGGCAACACTGGGTGTGGCATTGTAATAGGGTAGTTCCATAGTAAACAATGGCACAGGCTCCGAAGCCCCTTAGTGGATAAAACAATTGATTGGTATTATACCACAAGATGCAATGTGAGGAAATCCTGTGAACAATTGAAGCTTCATAATCATATGTGTTAAGATTAACTTCTAACTATATAGGGATCCTATCCTAACTTTTTGACCGTAAGACAACAGACAGACAGACAACCAACCAGAGAGGCTCCTCCTCTCCTCAGTGTGGGGAACTAATGCAGGTGTGAGGTAGCAATGGTGAAGGAGGAGGGGAGGGATTCTTACAGGGCTGTCTTGCTGGCACTCTTCAGCACGTTGAGGATCTCCTTCTTGGTAGCCTTCCTGATGCTCTGGATGAGAGCCAGGAAGCTGCGGGGGGCCATGGCCTTGGACAACCTCTCAGGCTCAAACTGATCCTTGTTGGCCTGCCAGTGTTCCACCAGCTAGCCCAGGGAACAGAAGAAGGAGGAGGGGGGAGAAGGTCAGAGCTCAGTGGTGGAGGTGGCAACAACTGACGCCTTATTCACCTAGCAGCCATCTTGATTCTGAACGCTAGCTGGGTGGGGGAACTGAATCGGATGGAACCAAGATGGCTGCTAGGTGAATAAGGCCCATTGATTCCAACTGATTTCCAAAAGGAAAAGGGAGGATTTTCTCAGTGATCGTTTTGCTATGACAAATGGCAAATTTAGTCCACAATACATTTTTCAAATTTGGGTTTCATTCATAAAATTGCATCACTGATGACAAAACTATTGTTATCTAATATATCAAACAATAATCATAAACCCAACATTATAATTAACCATAATGTGATAACATTACATTATGATAAGATATGACATCATATTTGATGTAAGATGACATCATCAGATATGACATGGTAATGCACTCACCGTTGGGCAGCCCTTGCACTGGGATTTGACCTGCTCAGCCATGACACCAACAGCTGCCAGTTTAGCATCAACGGACGCCACAACGCTCGCAACGTCTTTCCCAGGGACCTCCAGTGGCCCCGCCGCTCTCCCCACGAATTTAAGGCTTTGTCTGGGAAACACCAAAATACAAAGTTCAGACAAACACATTACATTGTATCGTTTTCTGTTTAGTTTGGCCCCTATTTTACCAACAGGTGTGAGGTTGACTAGCCAAAAATAAATATTTCCATATCTATCGGCTTGTGATATCACAAGCGGGGCCCCTTCAACGTTAGCATCCTGAATCGTGCATTTACCTGGAGACGACTTTCGCGGACGCGGATCTGCGTGAGTTGGCGGCCAGTACGTGAACCTCTTCAGCCTCGGCGGACTCGATGAAGCCATCGCTTAGTGTGAACAGTGTCGCAGAACTGGCCTTCTTGTTCACACCCAACACCTAGACAAACAAGATCAGGACTCAGGACACCCATCCAGACATCATTGCCCGATGAGTATTTGCACGCCACGGCTCAATTCGCGAGCGTCGTTCAGGGGTTCTGCGATTTCGACTGACCTGGCTGTGCGTGGTGAAGCCGGTCTCGGACGTCTGGCAGGTCTCTAGGAGTTTAGTTCTGGTCACCTGTCCCTTGGCTGCTTGGTACCGGACGGTACACCTCCCGGACACATCGTTCTGTCGGCAGCAGACCCTTTGTTTTAGTTTAGGTCCCGTGCACTGACACTTGTTTTAGCGTCGGGTGAATGCATTGATTGAATTTGGTTTTAAGATAATTTAGTTAAATTCTTTTTCATAATATTTTGGTTGGGGTTTAATGTGAATACTTTACCTGGAGACAACAATGGTGGCACAATTGTAAACTGTATCACGGCAAAAAATATAAATGATTTAACTTAAATTGCTCTAAACCTCACCCTTCACCCCATTTGTTTTGCATTTTGCTGTACATTTAGACTGTTTATTCAGGCACATAGCAGAACTTGAGGTGCTTCTCCAATATAAAACCACTACAGCAGAAGCATAAACCTGTTTATGCACAGGTTTAAACCTGTTTAAACATGTGGACTTACTTCAATGACCTTCCCGGTTTTGAGCTGGACTTGCAGTAGGCTAGCCAACCCTCGTTTCAAGTTCTTGATAGTCGCTGGTTCCTCTCGATAAGAGTAAAAAGCTTTCACCTGATTTAAAGTAGGGAACAATCAAACGTTAGTTTAAACATATGGGTTTAAAAAGGCAAATTCTTGTGTTCAAACAATGTCAACCTTCGTCAGGGTGTCATTGTGAACGTCCCTGTTGGAAAATGACTTATTAAGAAAAAATATATATAAATAAATGAAAACGGTCCAGAGAAATGTAATAATTAAAAAGTAAAACCAAAGGGCTACTAAAATACTTAGAAACATGGCATTATTCAATGATAACATTTCCCAATAAACAGCATCTCATCATCACATGCTCTTCACACACTCCTCATTAATATTGAATAACTATTGATGACCAACATATAGCTTTTGAATTCGTAAAATCCCATTTAAATCGCTTAGTCTCTCAGATAAACCAGAGACTGGCGGTTACAGGACTCCCATTAAAGGCTTGTTTATCTAGCATTTATCTAGAGGTTGAGACAGGAGAGAACAAGGTTATTCAACGCTCAACGGCCTAGATCATGGATTGTGGTGTTGGGGGTATATTGTATGCCTTATCTTCCGGTTCCACGTTACACTTAAACAGAAAGTATTCTTAAAGACAACTCTATGGTCACTGTCGCTCCTCTGACTGCCGTGACCTTTGAGCACAGAGTGTAAGTGCTGATTTATTTACCTTGCCAACATCATCACCCTATCATGTTAGATAAAGACTAATACTTATACTACGTCTGAACTTTGAACTCTGTTGAAAATCATATTTTGGTTAAGACTTAAATAAACCCCTTTTAATTGCATGTGATGACAAAGCTTTCCGAAGCTGATAACTCAAATTCTAACAATGACAGTGTTTCAGATAATACTCTGTTTTAAAAGTCCTTACGATGAGAGACAATTAGTGTAAAAATATACTACGATTTACCAAAACAAAAACTATTCAGGCAACAGTTTAACATGTCTGGGTTTATCACTGTCGGTACGCTTCATCTGTTTTTCCGCATTCCGATAACAAAACCACAACAAAAAGTATAGCTAAAACAAATTAAAATAAACAAAAAAAGCAATCATTCGGTTCCTACCTTGCCGTTCCTGAGGTGGATCATGTAGGGCCGGGTGAGATCCCCGAGGGGCCCCTTCCCCATTAGGCTCTCTGCAGTAGACCCCTGTAGGAGGTCCCCCTTAGCAGAGCGCCTGGCCACGCTCTCCACCCCCACATTGGACATCTGATCGGAGGATGGGCATCTTATGTTAAATGCGACTTCATACGATTTTTGTACTTTTTATCAAATCATGTGTTTAAATGAATGCCGTTAACTACTCCTTTTTTTATGCGATAAAAAATGCGAACATTTTGTAATTGTCTTATAAGGTACTCCCTGTTTAATGTATTGGTCGAACACAGTCCAGATAATACATTTATATTTTGATATATATTTGACAAGGACTGTTTAAAGTCGTTCTTTGTTGTGACTCTCTATTTTCCATCAGTATTGATGCAAATCGTCTCTGAGCCCTAAAGACCAGTTTCATTTAGTCCTGATGGGCATCCAAAACAACTGTATACTCAGTAAACTATGTTGTTCATTTGACCTCTGATCCGTGTTGACATACCGCTAGCTGGATGAGCTGGTCGTCTTTACTTCCTGGGTCTCTCCACACCAGATGGACGGACACGTCGCTTGTAATCCGATACCCCGCACTGCTCTGCTTGGACCCCCTGGCCCGGTCCAACAGCACCTCCGTCCTGTAGCTGAACTTATACAGCTGGTGGTTGTCCAGCCTGGGCCCAGCAGCAACATCTAGAGTCAACACAACCATGTGAGCAGATGTGGAGACAGAGAGAGCCTGAGAGGAGTGACTTTCGCTGGGCTTCCAGTCAGAGAAGGTCACTGGAATGTAGACTTTTTAAGCTGACTTGTGCGTGAGGCAGTTATGCGGTGACATTAGTAAACAGGTCCTCTAAATCACACACACATAATGGTTCATTTCAAATGTTTTGATGCATGATCTTTGAGTTTTTTTAATACTCATGATAACACAATTAGTAAAATAGGTTAGGAATTATACTGAGGCAAACTGAACTTATATTGCAGTAGTTTATAGAGGCCGTTTTATGGTGTACTGTTATGAACACATATATATCAACAGATAATGTTAGGTTCACATACAATTCCTCAGATATGCTGTGATAGGTTGAAAAGGTTGAAGAAGGGGTTTGATGTGTGTGCCACTGTAAAAGACTGAATCTACTAGAGGATCTAGTCGAGGGCCCATCAGAGAGGGCCTGGTGTGAGAGGCTGAATCTACTGGATGTGAATCTAGCCGAGGGCCCACACAGACAGGGCCTGGTTTACAACCAGCCGTCGATTAACGGGGCGTGTTCCCAATCTGAAAAGATGACATTTTCTCTGTGGCTGAAGCCGATGGAAGAGGTCTGATTTAGCAATGACTTTGAGTTGAGCTACAGGCCAGCACTGACGTGTCACGTTCTGATAGATCACTTAATCACAGGGTGACTGGTGTCTACAGCTGACATGATTCCACTAGGCCTACTGATTTGGGATGTCGGTCTGTTAATGCCTGCTGGTAATATCACAGCCACATTAAATAAAGAGAAACAACATATGATGTACTAAGTGCTATATTGGTAGCACTTAGTACTTGTTGTTTAACACAGATTTCAGATTCAGTGAAATATACAGACCTTTAGTCAGTATCTATGTGTTGAGATTTTACAGTACGATAACTTAATTATATTACATAAAGTTGTTTTACTTTATAAAGTCTTAATTAAATGGAGTCAAACCACCATTCTGTAACAGTGTAGTGTTCTAGTCTGTTAACTGGCACTATGTAAGATGAGATGACAGACGCACCAGTTTTGATTTGCAATAAATAGTCCTGGTTCTATTGGTTGTCCTGGTTGTATGTACAAGAGCTTTTTTTCTGACCAGTAAAATAACAGTAGCCTAACTTTCATTATTAGTCATCCCAAATTACACAACCTCATTTTTTTAGAGATGTTCTGACTCACTATTATTCAGTCCTAACAGTTCAAAACAAAAGTGAACTCACCTTTCTTAGAGTCTGAAGGAACCGCCGCTGTGCAAAGCAAGAGCACAACCAGTTTTAACATTGTGGAGGTATCTGTCTGTAACCACACGAGTTTAACGCTCAGTGTCTGACACACGAAGAGGATCTCAACAGATCGGAGCCACTACAATTCTGGGTTATAAGAGTGGAGGGCAGACTCCAAACTCCACGCTAAGTACTAAGTGCGGATAAGCAGACAATCATTAACTCGTCAAGCAGAGATTTTTACAATCACTTCGACTATCGATAGATCCGGTGCGCCAGGGGATGCTTTTTTATACGACTGATCAGCTCATGCACTATCGACAGTAGGCTATATGTGATTGATTAGATTAATCAAGTGGTAGAGATCGCATTAAATGTAAACGACTTTCAATTGTATTTCCATATGTAGGCCTACTGACATCACGACTGTGTTGAGTAGGCCTGACATTAACATCTGAAGGTATTGTTATTGCAATAGGCTATATGAGTTACATGGGTTAAATCTGAACGTTATATTTACCAAGGTACGATGGGGTGACGTCACCTTTGACCTAATTGCTTGAGGCGAGTGGAAGAATCGGGTATAAATAGTAAAACAGTGGCTATATTGTTGTACTCGTATTGTTGTACGTTGGAAAGACGTCGCCATAAGCAAAAATCCAGTGAAATATAAAAAAACCCCGTAAAGGTTACATATAGAAAGTCACAGTTCAGCATGCCTAAAACCTTTACGCACCAACCAACAACAAACCAAACATTGTGTTGAAACGCCCCAGCATGGCTGTCGTCTACGTCACGCTTAAGGAGAGTGATGATGAATAGCCACGTATACGCAATTTAAACCAATCCAATGTATCAATGGAGATGTGTTAGTTCTAAACCTTCCTGTATAAAATTAATATTTGGATCAACATACTTGGGTGGGGGTTTTGTTGCAGCCAATAACTCCATCAATGACACAATATCTCGTCTTTCCGGAGCCGTTCTCCCTTGATGGATCACCGACCGTTTCATCACTAGAATTATCCTACTACTCCCATTAGTGCTAACTTTTTATATAAATTATCAAATCCATTTCAATATGCTTTTCATATAGGCCTATATGTGGAGAGGACTATAAATGAGTGACGTCAGTTATTGTTTAACACTTTAATATGAGTTAAACATTTACTCAGCAGAGTTGTGAAATATTGAGAAAGAAACAAGTGTCATGGGTATAGGATGGATTGTACTTGTGACTAGATGTATTGCCTGACATTAGGTCGCAAAATCAATAGATAGAAATAGGTTGTTTCAATAAAATACAAATAAAAATTGTATTGATACACTGACCAATGCGTTTTGGTAAGCCGCCAGTGGGTGTCAGTATTAGTCGATTATTTTTTAAACTAGCGTTGAACGTTTTATAGCAGACAGTATTCTTCCAAGCTCAGTAGATAGCTGATTACCTTGCAGACAGCACGTGTGTGTGTGTGTGTGTGTGTGTGTGTGTGTGTGTGTGTGTGTGTGTGTGTGTGTGTGTGTGTGTTTGTCTCTACATTTTAAGAGTATGTTAGTGGGTTCAGTCTTGGATTCTCTGTGTCTTTTGATTACAGAAATCCATTACATATTTGTCCTTATCTAAATGAGGTATATATATTCATTTTAACACAAGAAACCGTTTGTCCAAACTCATAATATACTATTACAAGAAAATGAGTCTGACTACTACTCCATTTGTGACTTTTGGCCTAGCATATACCTGTACTAAATATATAAATTGGAATCCAGGTAATTAAAACATTTTGTGTATTAAAAAAACACGTTTTAATAATGTCTAATAATGGTCACTCTAGAGACAAACAAGATTTTATTTATGTTTTATTCATTCCTACTTCAGTCACTCTTACTTCAGCAACAGTTAATAATAATATAATAATAATGGATCTGATTACGGTATTCGACGGATTAATTTATATAGTATGTTAATATATAGTATAATATATAATATTAAGCGAATTAATGGGACTGCTCGATACAAAACTGTCTCGTTCTGGAAGCTTCACGAATGCACCCAGAAGCCACTCCAACCTTGGAGAACTTTCTTCAGCGCGAGCTCCTGCATACGTCACCGAGAAGTTGACGCTGATTGGTCAGAATGCTCCAGAACCAACGGGAAGGCCAATGGTAGGCATAAAACAACCGGCAGCGAGCGGTGTCATTTGAGAGCAAGACGCGCTTGAAACAGAGCGGTGCCCGAGACCTGCATAGACGATACTTTACTTTTCATCACTGCCCATCTATCACTAACTGTAAGTAAACATTATTTCAACATTACAGTTTTCGTTGAACTTGCCTATTTCCATAGGTTAATCTTGCACTTGAGACTGGAGCTATGAGATTTACATTACATTCACCACGTTTAAGTTTTGTTTACAATATTAGAGGTATTTGTTTTACTATGTTTATTTATTGTATTACCTTTCTTAAGAGCAAAACGTTATTCCATTTCAAATATATCGAAAATCCTCAAGCATTATTTCAAAAGTAAATTAATCTAGTCAATCATAACAGTTCCCATGATAGGTCTACAAACAACATTTATACTGAATACTTCATAAAAAAAATATAAAATAGATTGGCCCTACAGATTATAACATACTTCTTTGCAGATTCAATTATTATTTAAATACCATTATTATTTTTGACTATTTTTTTAATTTCTGTACAAATGTTGGTTTTCTAAACACGTAATTCTAATTTCTAACAGTTGTTTTTTAACTGTTGACTTCCAGACAGCTATCCTGAGCAAGATGTCTTCTGCTAAGGGTGTAGCGGTCGGTATTGACCTGGGCACCACCTACTCCTGCGTGGGGGTGTTCCAGCACGGCAAAGTGGAGATCATCGCCAACGACCAGGGCAACCG
>JAOPJO010000111.1:6155474-6167813 GCA_027123675.1 Molva macrophthalma
CCCCCCCCACCACCACTCCCCAGGTTCAGCGGTAAAACCAAACAAACAAACAAACAAACTAAAAACTGGACATAAGAAGAAGAGCATAAAAGCACCACCGCTAAGACCACCCCAAAAGCCCTTCCTGTTATCATTCCTACACACAGGAAGTATAGCCCCTTCAATCAGTCATCAATATGCATGATAAAGCTTCTCCTCTCCCGTCTCCACATCTGCTACATCTCCCATAATCATTATAGCAACTTTACAATCATACCTGCGGCTTACATTTGTGATACGTTGGCAATATAATACAGAGGATTTTTGTTTGTTTGTTGTTGAGTTCTTAGAGATTGTGCTTCCTTCTAAAAGGGGATCACATGTAGGACTTTTACAAAATAATCATTACCATGGGATTGTGGCTCATTCTGGACATAGCCCATATAACGTCAATTTTAAATCCCTTGGACAGCTGGCATCCAACTGGTGAAATCTGCGGAATGAATACCTTATAAGTATATATTAGTTCACTGTTAGACTAGATTAATATAGAATTCATCTTTTAAAGTCACTTAGACACATATGGTCAATAATGTAAAGTAATGATGTCGCATATTACTGTGATCAATGCCTACCTCAACTGTCTGTTTGCATTTATTTTTGCATCTACATTTCTAATACTATTATTGTGTTTATAGAAATATTTTATGTTTTCTTATTTTGTGTGAAACCCTAATTTTTCATCTTTCATTAATAAAGTACATCTTATTTTCTCTTCCAGAGACACATCTCAGATTATATAAAGTTTTAATATGACCTTACCTGGTACTTCCTGTTAGCGTCTCAGATACCTCCTTAAATGCTAGGTAAACAAACTGTAGGATAGAAAAATAAAAATGTCGAAGCAGCTTTACATATTAAAAAGCAAAGTTGCATTATATTTTGTTTTGTAGCATCTGGAAGAATGAAATGGTTCCTACCAGCTTTCTCTGACTGCTTCAATGTCACTCACTAGATTCTGCGCTAGACAGATCCCAAATATCTGCGAATGAAAACACAGAAACACAACAATATCATCATTATTAATGCATAATTATCATTGACATGTAATTATTAATACTACATAACTATTAATAGTAGGACTATATTTACATCATGAAGGAATTATTATGTACATAATTAGAGATATTAGCATTATTAATACACTATTGATATTAAAAGCATAGTTACTGATATACAAATCAATATGACCATTATTAGTGCATAATTACTGATAGCATTATGATGTAACCACTATTATTAGATGGTTATTAGAACCCCCATCAACAAAGAGCCAGACCTAGTGCGTTAGGTTCTGATTGACTTCCCACCTGTAATAATGCTATTCCTATAAAGATTCCTGCCACCACCGTCAAGTTTTCTTGAAGCCACTTCTCAAACTGAGGAACACAGCCTTTGATGTAGATGAAGGTCCTCTGCTCAGAGTCCTGACAACACATGGACACACACACATATATCACATACACATGTGGACACATTGACATACACACACATATAGACATACACATATACACACACCAACACACATGAACATTATTGTAGCAGTCATACAGATAACACATACTGTAAATGAATTAAACTTTTAATCACGTCTTATGATTATGAATGTTTAAAAATGTGTTTCATGTCTTTTCGAAGGTTGGTTTTAAGTGCTGTGTGAATATATAAATGACCATATATTATAATCAAGTATTTGTTGCTAAGCATCTTCTATGAAACCACTTGACAAAAAGACTTGTGTGTTTTTCCTAAAACAAGCCACGGGTTGGATAATAACATGTTACGCAACACCAACACAAACACATACTGTAGGATAACAGCTGTTGGTAGATGTATTTACGGTTGCTATAGCTACAGGGTTTCTTCTAGAAGTTTTTCATCAGTCATTTGGATCAGGAATGAGAATGAGCAGCATAAAGTTCAATGTTTTTCCCAGTGTGTGTGGTTGGACACTTTGATTTGATAAATTAACTATTGTTTTGTTTTCAACTAGATAATTCATATTAGTGGCTGTGAGTGAATCAATGTATTGCAACAGAGAGTTGTTAAAAGAAAAGGACCAAATAAATGTACAATTCGTAACAATGTATTGTTTCTATCTCGAATGTCAAGGAATTTGACATTCCTGTGATAGTGTATTACTTTCACCAAAGACCTGTTACCACATGTCAGTGAACCCTAACCTATGACCCCCCCTGAAGTCACGATATATGCCTTCAAGCTCTTTTTTTTCCACACATATTCTACATATTTTAAATGTAATAAAATTTTGAAAATGGATTTTGAATATGGAATGTAATGGCAGAACCAGAAGATGGGGCGGGTTGAGGGGAAAGGGGGGTAAACTGCATATCTTTAGCATGAGTAATCCGGGACAGCCCGGACTGGGCTCAGGACCGGGCCAGTAGCCTTTTCTTTTTTGGGGGGAGCAGACTAAAAGAGCAATATTGTACTCAGGGCGGAGTACCTGATGACCTCAGTGGGCGATGCTCAGCTAGAATAACAGAACTTCCACTCTTAGCAGAATTTTCCAGCAGAATGTTCTAGAATCCTTGTTTTTGAAGGTTCCATTGGCTGCATTCAGAGGGGTTTTCTTTAAAGTGTGTAAGGATTTGACTCACCGTTTTCGCTCGAATATCATATCCACATTGAGTGTTGATGACATCCTCCTGTAGAGAAAGAATAGTATATTATTCAACAGAACAATGTCTCTCCCTTCAAACCATCATTTCCTCATGGTGACCATTTTGGAAGGACACCAATACTGTACTACATTTAACTACATTTACCAATGGAACCCTTTATAGCCTTTCCTCGTCTTTTGTTGTTTTCTGAGGATTAGGATAGACTAGGTGACCAAAAAGCAAACACTAATAAAACTGCGTAAACATCACAATATGATAGGCCATCAAAAACTAAAAACAGATACAAAAACGGATGTCCTTCCATATGAGGTATGTCTGTCTTACTGCAGCAGAACATGGACCTTACTCAGCATGAATGGACATTTCCTTTGTCTTAAAAGTATAAATAAAAAAAAGAAATCCCCCAGCAGTCAAAAACACGGCCTTCCTTCCAGCCACTTCCAGAGTTTTGTTTCTGTTGGCTTGGCTGGACATAGCAGAGAGGGACTGGGAGTTATCGGGATCAGACCAGGGCTGATGACAGCTAAAGGACTGCCTGGGTCTACTTGGTCTCAGTGGACACAGATTAGCTGCTCTGCTATCAGTGACAGGACACGGAAAAAAGACAATCCCCTTCAACAAGCCAGCACTTCAGGAAGCTAGCCGGGCCTTACTGTATGAGAAGTTATACTGAAACAGTTACACTGTATTAGATATATACTGAAACCTACTATATAGGGATTCTGTAATCCACACTTTTAACATTGTTGTACGTAATATTAACTTCTATATATTTAAAAATCTATATTTACAGATTTAAATAACTAAAACCTTTTACTTTACTTTAATTTAGACATTTAGCAGATTTGTTTTTCCACAGCGCCCTACAGTGAATGTATTCAGATACTGTGAGGAACTGGTAGAAGTTAGGCATCTTGCCTACAGGTAGACTGCAGACATTGTGGTTTGAAGTTTGAACCCAGAACCTTTCACCAACAACCTAACCAGGTCTAACTTGTACAGATTTGGAATCTCAATGAGACCAAACCTAGTTGAATAAGCCACTTCACTATCCTGACCCGAGTACGTCTCTAACCGAAGTCTGGAGTTGGATAGAGAAAAACAGCCAAGCCATCGTTTATGAATTGGTCGGAAGGCTAGGATAAATCTTGGGAAGGCTAGGAGTAGTCTTTGGAAGGCTAGAAGAAGTCTTGGAGAAGCTAGGAAAAGTCTTGGGAAAGCTAGGATAAGTCTTGGGAAGGCTAGGAGAAAATCTTGGGAAGGCTACAAGAAGTCTTGGGAAGGCTAGGAGAAAATCTTGGGAAGGCTACGAGAAGTCTTGGGAAGGTTAGGGAGAGGGTTTTACCGCCGGGTCTTTGGTGCAGCAGGAGAAAGGCACGCCACACTTCTCCCTACTGGGGTTGAAGTCTGTGCAGTTGAAGTAGATGTTCAAGTTCCAGTCGTCAGCCCCAAAAGCACCACAACACTCCCACTATGAAGGACAAAAGATAAAGACCCAACCAACACACATATATATCAGTACCATCACTAATGATAATAATAATAAGACTACATCATAGCCCATTTAAAAGCTAAAGTTTTACGTTTACAAATAAAATATACACAGATATAAAATGATCACAAATACAACATTTAAACTACTTTCTCACAGTTGTTTTCTGATAAAAACAATTTAACATTAGAGAAAGTTCTCAGTTGTAGGAAGCAAGACCAGATCACTTTGGTGTTATAAGGCTCAAAGCTTTGCTCTGTGTCAATCGATACACCGCTAGATATCTTTCAGCTGATTTTATGTTTGTGGACACCAGGGCACCAGGGCCACTCTCCATTGTTGTGAGGGACCAAACTGTTCCATTTCTGTTGTAGACTCGTTTCTAGATAGACGACTGCACTGTAGAGATATATAAAACATCATCAGGCCATCCTCACGTATTCCTGGGTGAAGTCAATGAGGTTCTGCAGGTCAATGTCATCCCGGTAGGCCCGGATGTTGTTGTTGATGAAGAAGTTGAGCTGGTCTTTGATCCAGTCCTTGAACACAAAGGCCAGGACCCCTGCCGTCAGCTCCAGGAAGAAGATGATGCCCAGGAACACCGAGAACTGAAACCCAATTGCATTTAGTGCTTTCAGGTGTTTAGTTATGCTTTTACCCTAAGCGAATTCCTGGCGAGACTGAGAACAATCTAAGCATACAATCAATATTTAGGCAACTCCGAAAAAAATGTCCAATGTAAGCGCTGCACCAGCGAGGTTCCAAGAACAACCAGACAGAAAGAGTGCAGAGTAGCACCGGACTAAAAATAACATGGCTTAGTATTGAGCAAACAATTGGTACATCATAGCACCAAAGTCTATGCAGAGACATTCTGTAAACAACACAAGTGCTACGACTCATTCTTCCTCTCAAATCCTGTTTTTGTGACTTTACAGCCCTATCGGTCGCACGCGTGATCACATGACCGTCAAGACCTGGAAGCTGCGCACGTACAAACTTCAGCAGGAAAGAGTTCTCCCGGAGCGCCCCGATGCAGCCGGCGAAGCCCAGGATGAACATCACCCCCCCCACAACCAAGAACAGCCACACCGGGTCGAAGCCCCCCAGGTCTGTTATGGATGAGATGTTGGACAGAACCCCCTGGAGAGGAAGACAACACAGATAAGCGAGCTTACGGTTTGGACACGGAAATGAATCGGACACAACAGGCTTTGTATTTTCATGTGATGTGAGGACCGGATTGGACTTTTTTTTCTTTTTTTTAATCGCATGACCTGACCACAAAGTTATATTTATGTACTTATGTTGTAGATTATATCATATGATGTACTTGAATTGCATATTATATCATATTGTAGTATGTACTTATATTGACTATAAAGTGCACTGAAGAGCTTTACTTGTGATTTTGGTTTTATAAAGCAGGGTAATAGACTATATATTATCTGTATATAATTTGAATACGTTTGGCTCGCCCTATAAAATACATTCAATTCAGATACTGTGTACAACTGTATAATGTGGTCAAGTGTACTAGGTGGACTCCGCCCACATTCACAACACAGTGAGTGTGTGTATTATGGTTCATTCACAAGTCATTGTGCAGAAAGGCTTCCCACACGACAGCAGAACATTCCTCCATGGTTCAGTAAAGCCAGCAGTAGCAATATGAGTTCACCTCACATCTCTCTCCTTCGGGTTTCAGGTTGATCGGAAACTCTAAGACCCCGCCAAGTCACTCATCACGACAAATGTATCGAATGTACAAATCGCTAAAGAGTGGCAATCTTCACCGACGACTACATTTAATAGATTGAATAAATAGTGAATAATAGCTCATTAATAAAACTCACCTTCTCGCTCCATGCCCACAATCCGATGCCAAGAAAAGCCACACCAAGTAACTGAGAGGGGAGAACAGATAGAGAGAGAACAGAGAGAGAGACAGAGAGAGAGGCAGAGAGAGAGAATGAGGGAGAGATACATAGAGAGAAGAGACAGACCCAGTGTATAGGGACAGAGAGAGATAGATAGAGAGGATAGAGAGACAGAGAGAGAGAGAATGAGGGAGAGATACATAGAGAGAAGAGACAGACCCAGTGTATAGGGACAGAGAGAGATAGATAGAGAGGATAGAGAGACAGAGAGAGAGAGAATGAGGGAGAGATACATAGAGAGAAGAGACAGACCCAGTGTATAGGGACAGAGAGAGAGAGATAGAGAGGATAGAGAGACAGAGAGAGAGAATGAGGGAGAGATATATAGAGAGAATAGAAAGACCCGGAGTAGAGGGACAGTGAGAGAGAGAGATACATAGAGAGAATAGAGACAGATACATAGCATAGAGACATAGAGGGTGAGGAAAGAAAAAGAGGGAGAGAAGGGAAAGAGACGAAGTGAAAGGAGAGAGAGAGGGTAGAGATACAAATAGGGGATGGAGAGAAAGTGAGGGAGAATGTGTGGAGATTGAACCAGAGAGAGAGAGACAGAGAGAGAGAAAAAAGAATATGGAGGGGATAGAGAGGAGAGACAGGCAGTTATTTTACTATAGTTGTCTGTTGTTGTGTATCTTAGTACAGTAATCATCTGAAGTATTTCTGCTGGGCCATGTGAGAGAGATTGCCAGATTGGCCACACTTGTTTTCATTTGAGGAAACGTGTGTATGACTGACAATGCTGGATTGTTTGAGATCTGTAAAGGTCAAGTGCAGCGTAATTCAAAAAAAGTCTTTCATGATTCATGAATCATCCCCCAAAAAACGAACAGAAGTAACAGTGTTTTAATTGTGTGTTAAGCGTTAGTTCGATTAATTTGACGATATCAAGTTTTAACTTCCTCAGTCTCTTATCAGATATTTTTAGAGACACAAATATGACACACATACACATTTTAAGTGTGAATACTGCAGAAAAGTAAGGCTCCGTGATTCTTGGTCGCTACCTCAGTAAAATAATAGAAGTCAATCCATGCTTTCCCCCGCCATTTGTGAGACAGACCAGCAATGTTAATGGAGATAATTAATTTTGCTTTTGGGTTATTTCATTGGAAATATAATATAAAACTTGGATCTGAAGTAATGAATAGGTCAGATAGGTTAATGTCTGTTATACTAAACTTGATGAACAGTTAGCTGTAAATCAAATATATCATAAATCGATGGATAATGTGAATACCATGATGGTACATAGTGATCATATTATATGTCATTCTCAATATTTCAATACATCTACATATTGAAATACATGTTGGATAGGCCAGACAATGTATGTTTAATTGGCTTTAGCTGAAGACAACACAACATGCCTAATAATTACTTATACTAATAACTAGGCCTACTACATTAACACTTTTTACACTGTTGGGGATAAACAAACGCTTAATATGTGCAGTGTACAAAAAGGCTATTTGAGCGACGTATTCGTCAATGTATCATCATCGACATGTTATAGCGATCAGTGTTAGCAATGTGTAATTAATGGAACAATGAAAGGAAGTGGTTAATTTGTGGTGAAAATGGAATGCACACAGGAGGGAATACCACACAATATGTCAATATGGCCTAATGCGTAAGTTATCTTTCATGCACAAATAAACAAAAGACAGACTGGTGAGACAACATCACTCATGAAAGGACTAACGGGGGGGGGGATAATTCCCAGTTATGCTTGAGATGGCACGGAGCTAAACGCCACAAACAGGTCTCTGTGGTGCGTTACTTACCCAAAATATTATATTGAATCCAAATATGAAGTATTTGATGCAGCAACTGACTTCCTGAGCCTTGAAATGCTTCCCTGACATCATCTGGACGCCTTTACTAATGTGCCACGCTTTACAACGAATCACATGTATGTGTTGACAGATTCGGCCGCTCTCAATCCACCCGCTACAAATGCGTCGTTAATAAAACGTTAGCGTTTAATTATAAAGGACATCTTGCATGTCGATTGACAAAAAGGTCTAAATGACGCAGGGGAGGGATGTCGATTCAATGTGTTCCTCGCCGACGTGTTTATTTCCCCTTCCAGCTGAAAACGGCTCACCTCAAACACCCAAGAAAAAAATATTCCACTGAAGCAACCCCGATTAAAACCGCATGTGTGCGCTCTGATCCATTATCTCGATACGGCTGTTATTTCTGTGACTTGTTTGGGAGCGAATGGAGGCCCGTAAGAGAAAAGAAGGGGCGGGACTTCCTCCTCTAACGGTCTCTTTCATGCTTACCCCAATGCTTCTCAAACATCTTTTATGTTTACATTCTTTTGTTAATGTACGCAGTTAAGTAAAAAAAAAAAATCTAAAATGACACATTTATATTTAGATCAATGGTCATAATTGGTCATCATTTACAATTACTATTCTAAAAGGAATTGTTTCTTCATTTTTAGCAGTTTTTTTTATAAACAATCAATCAAAATAATAAAATCTTTCGGTGAAATACTATAAATAAAGCCATGAAGAATTGGGCAATATGACCTACATAACTACTTTCTTAGAATGTTAATATTATAATAGAAATTATTTAAATACAATATATTGTAAGTGTCCTATATACACAACCAGCAGGTTACAACCTCCCATTTCAAACTGGTCGTATAAGAAATTCAACTGAGAAAGAAAATTCAGTACGCTCTCTATAATCTTGAATGGAAATTCCTCTCTTTCTGAACATATTGTAAATAAACATGGGTACATTCATAAATCTATGGAGAATATCACCGCCCCCTGGTGGCACAATTTGGCAGCTCCATGTAACTGGAGGACAACTCGGTGATTGTATGCAAGAACATGTGGAATAAACTTGAATATATTAAATTAATGCAATTCAGTGCTATGTGTTTATTATCGGAAAAAAGCAACAATAGAATATATTGAGTTTTTCAATTTTATTGCATTATATACTCCTATAGTCTTGTTACAAATATTGATAAACATTATTAAAATAGATATTTCAGTACTATTTCAGGTACATAGGGAAAATCAATAAAAATACATAACCCATTGTAACAGCTGTTGACTCTGATCTATTCTTAGAAGCGGGGGAAGAAAAGTAGTCTACGTAAATAAACCCGATATTTTTCTCACTGCCCCATTTTAAATTTTATCGGGTATATTTGAATGAGATGCAGGATTAATGTACACTACAACAATGAGGTAGGCCTTTACCAAGTGGTATTCCTGAATTATAGCTTAACTCACAACAATAACACTTTATTTTCACACAGAACCTATCACAATTATTTGACACATTATTTTGACGCTTTACTTTCCAGTAGGTTTGCTCTTTAAAATGATCACATTCATGTAGTACAACAAAAAATGTGGTGAAATAATACAAAAAAACATGCAGGTGGATGTTTTAATTGTTCCTTCGTTTACAAAAATAGGAACTTGACTAATAAAACTACAATATCAGGAAAGATTACAGAAAATGAGTTTCCTTCCTTTTCATTAACATGAATAAATAGAAAACATATAGCGAAACACATGCACATAGTTTTGAGCTAGATGCAATGTTGTAAAAGATAAAGTATGAGATTAAAAAATGAACACAACCTTTGGTGTTGTAATTTTCTTTCAGAGAATTGCTTCTGTACTCCATCCTACATTCTTCCATTGAACGGCAAACTCACGCCTACAGAATCAAAATCAGACGGGCACATAGGAGAACTAAGTGGTCAGGGGACCTTAAACCAGAATCAAATGTACTTGAACTATCTCAGCCTACCATAACCTGTTTCTGAGAATTAAACTCCGCCAAATACTAAAGGGTCACTGCCTTTGCCTGGATTGTTAGTTTAAGGCATTTTTCCCCCACCCGTTACAAAACCCATAGTTGCCCATACAAACATAAAGGTGACCCAGGTAAGATACTTAAAAAATATAGAATTAGTATTAATGAAGGAATCCTTCATTAAAAAGTATTGCATAAAATATTCTTCTTATAAAACTTTAATACTTGCATGATTAACATCTCTTCATTGTTCTCAAAGTTGTTCTGAAATAAAACTCAACTAAGTGTTCTTTAAAGGGAGCTATACCATGACTAACCAAATATGAACAGCTAATAATTGTTTTGTCTTTTTTTACTACTCACAAATGTTAGTTTTAGAGCATTGTAAAAAAAAAAAAAAAAAGTACCAACAATGAACATACAAACTTTGACAAAAATATAGAACATACAGATATATCTTAAATAAACATAAGAAGAACTACCAGCAAGTACTTCATCAAACGTGAGATGGCAGCTACACGAGCAACAGACCTGATGTGTTGTTTTTTTCTTAAAGCAGAAATGTTCCCTTGTAGTCACACACACACAAATACAGAAAAAAGAAAACCCATTGCATCCTTTTAGTTTATCTCATTCAAAGAAACAAGGGTTCACATGATTCTCTTCTGATTGTAGTTTTGAAATACTGCGCAAACTGTAGATCTCTAATTAAAGAAACATTTGCATTGTGGCAAAGTAACACTTTGGGGGTTTAATCAATACAATTTAAAATCAGAAATTGACCTGATCAGGATTTCACAATCAAAAAAGGGATCTCATCTATGGGAATATTGACATGGTGGTTCCTCCCATACAGCAGATTGACCTGAATTATCTCCTGATTTCACCTTCTTTTATTTCTAACCAGAACACATGATTTCCCACACGTAGCCTCAACTCACAGTGTGCATGTCTCAGGTTTGAAAAACCTTTTTAATTTTGTCAGTGTGGACGATCTTGGTGGAGCTCTTGTGCTTTGGCAGCAGATTGCATTAATGGTACTGTTTGTCATACAAAGAATAAGAAAACAGGCCTAGGGGTTAAATCATTAGTACATGCCAAACATATATATCTCTTACATCATCCAATCACAAACAAGTGAACCTGTTTGGTTCATAACTAATTCCTGTTCCTGCTCCAGCTCTCTGCTTCCCCTTGCCAAAAAAAACATAACTAATAACTAAGAAAAATAACTTATTAATGAGGACTGATGTCTTTTGAGGACTTATGTCTTGTGAAAAGTTGCTTCTTGTGAGGACCTGTGTCTTGTGAAGACTTGTGTCTTGTGTAGACTTGCGTCTTGTGAGGACTTGCGTCTTGTGAGGACTTGCGTCTTGTGGGGACTTGCTTCTGGTGAGTACTTGGGTCTTGTAGGTTCACAGCTCATGTCACCTTGATGGCCGACTTCCTGTGGACGCAGAGGAAGCTAACGTAGGGGACGCCGATGAAAGCCCACCTCTCATTGGGCCAGAACATGATGACGGGCCCCCGCTCAGGTGCCTCGGTGGCCACGTCAAAGTAGGCGAAACAAACGCACCCCAGATAGGATGCCAGACAGATCAGGATGTGCCTGTAAAGGGAGTGTATTACAAAAAGTGTTAAAGAGAGAGTGTTAGAGAGAGCAAGTGAGAGACTCCTATGGAAATGTACCAGTCCTGTGTACAGTCACCTGTTTATTGACATTGTATGTGTAGCTCCATGGTGTATATGAGACAGAAATTCTTGTTGAATATCGGTATCATTGATAATAGAAAGATACATTCAACACTAGTTGTCTCTCAAATTAATAAAATATGGTACATTTTACTCCTTGAAAAACAGAAACTATAGAAACAGCCGTTTCTTTCACACATTTCAGACCACTCTAGTTCTGGCAATTAAACAATGAATGAATTGGGTCATTTATTTCTACATAAGTGGTTAAAGACAAATCGTTTTTAACCTCATTAATGCCCCTTGTTCTTTACCCCATGTTTCAACAGTTGAGCACAGTACTTCAAAATAAAAGTTCTGTAAATAAAATAAAAGCTTTTTTTCATGTATTTCTACTTAGGTGTTGTTCTGTGTGAAGCTCACCAGGCACAGTGCAGGTAGGGGAAGTTGACAGACGACCACATCTCACAGAATATCCTGTCACTGAGCCAGCACAGCAGTGCCAGGGCCCACCAGAACCCAGAGATCAGGCCCAGCTTGAAGACCCTTAGGTTCTCACACCTGTCCACAACCACAGACCAAGAACACACGTGAGTCTCATTTACCTGCAGGGGACAAGGTACACATCAAACAAACACCATGGGTTTTGCATGATGTTTGTCGCGCACACACACACACACACACACACACACACACACACACACACACACACACACACACACACACACACACA
>JAOPJO010000111.1:6175813-6187311 GCA_027123675.1 Molva macrophthalma
CACACACACACACACACACACACACACACACACACACACACACACACACACACACACACACACACACACACTCTCTTTTAATACAGTTTATTCAAGCCCGTGTTGAACAGAGGGTTATGATATGCCAGTAAACTTACCAACGACAACTAGAAGGCTCCATATTAGATATATTCCACTGTTGAAATGGGTTGCATATTGGCGGAATAAGCACATTAATAAAGGCGGTAAAACAAAAAACAATATGTTGCTGATCTGAAATGGCAAAAGAAAAAAAAAGTGAGCAAAACTTTAAAACAGATATATATATATATATATATTGCCAAAACAGCACAAAGGATGAGCCTCCTTTGCCAATTTCAACATAGACAAAAGGAGGCGACAAAAACAAATCAAGGGAGTGCAACTTGAACTCAAGAGAAAGAACATCACAGCTGTTAACAGTCGCATATAGCCGAACTTATGCTGCGTACTCTCTTAGAGTTTGAACTGCAATTAGCATAACAACTTTAAAACGCCATGCAGTGGAAAGAAAAACAATCCGCCGGTAGCCTACATGGTTTCCAATAATCATTATGTAACATACTAAAGAAACAAAGATTGTGTAAAACAAAACAACAACCACAAGTCAAAGCAGAGAAGAAGGAAGAACAAATTAGTAATACGGACCGTGTTGTAAAATTCAGCAATGCTTGGATAAATAAGGTAATTGCCTTCACACCAGTCCACGTCTGAACTACCAGCTTGCAACTGGTCCCAAAAAATGAGATTAACGTTGGACATGTTACTGCAGTGGACAGCGCAGAAGGTTCTCTGCGGTACCGAGTAAATATCAGCGGTGAAAACGCAATCCGGGGATCATGTACGCAGGACGCGGCGTTTGATAAACATCCAGACGTGTGACATAAAAAAGAAATCGACGTAGGCGTGCATTTTATACCACGGTCCTTGCTAGAGAAACCGCGTCGTGACGTTTATCTTCTCTACAATGACAGCCGGGCTCCGCTGTTCCTCTCACCCCTAGGAATGCGCAAGCGCAGTAAGCGTACGGCTAAAAGTAATGTTTTTGTGCCAAGTTAAGTTATTTTTGCGAGTAATCGATGTCTTACGTTTAGTAGCTGATTAACCCCCCATTATGGGAAATGTAAGACAATATATTAAATGGGTCTAATTTAATGATGGTGTTGATTGGACTCCGAATTCCCAAATCCATTTTCAAACGATCTGTTTTTAAACGTATTGTCCTTAAACTGTTCAATACAATTGGCAATAGATATAGTATGGTGCGTTATGTCTTATTATGTTTTGTATAATTGTTATTCCGTACTAACCGTTTCAATGTAACGCTTCATCCGTGTTCTCGCGATACTAACTCGAGCCTATGTGAGACAACGAGACGGACGTCCGGTCTCTTTTCCGTGGCGGACCATCGTAGGGTCGGCTAAACAAGATGAAGGTACGAAGATTGCTTGGAATTGTAGCAGCTTTTGAAATAGTTTTTTCCAAAAATATTCATAAATAATCAAGCCCATGTCTATAATCTTTACATTCGTATATCATGTTTCCTGATAAACAGAGTTTCTGTTGAAGATGCACATTGATTGTCATAGCGGCTAGTGGTGGCTAAGGTCTACTAAACATGGCTGCCCACTGTCGAAAATGTGCAAATCGTTCACAGTTTAAATTAACAATTAACCTACAATCTATTAATTTATGGTTTCACACGCTTTCTCCTCCTATATTAGTTCATTAAAGATATTATAATTATATACGTTTCCAACAAGCCGGTCAAATGTTAAACACCGCCGGTTCACATTGACTGCTATGTTAACGTGATTCCTCACGTTTGCGCACAGCCGTCTTTGTGGCTACACCGAACCGTGAATACAATTTGTCCCCAACAGACACTTAACTCCCAATGTGTTCATTCCTTTGCAGCTCAACATCTCATTCCCCGCTACTGGCTGCCAGAAGCTGATTGAAGTGGACGATGAGCGTAAGCTGCGTACTTTCTACGAGAAGCGTATGGCTACTGAAGTACCTGCCGACCCCCTGGGCGATGAGTGGAAGGTAAACCTTATTTCATGCGGATTGAACCCTTAGACACCATTGAGGTAAAACGCTGTTTGTTTCGACAAACTAGTTTACACACAAGTTGCTAATAATCCCATGCTAAACCACAGCTGCATTACATTTTAGCTTTGGCTTTTCAATATGCAATACTCAACATTGTATTAATGACTGAAGTTTCTGTTTTGCAATATAGCACAGGAGCTAGCTCTTAATACTGTTCAAATATATCCCATGTTTCTCGTTCTATGCTTGTTTTGTGGCATGTTATTGTGCTGTTCTAATAGTCTTCCTCATGTAGTTAAATTTAAGTATCTACACTTTTAGCATGTTTGACAGAGCTTTGTAAATGAGTGCATTGATGTTTCCGCTTCAACCTTAACTAGTGTTCCCAAAGTTAGGGGTGCATGGAGATGGGATGGAAGGGCGTATTTGAATTTGGGGGGGGGGGGGTGGCGGCATCATCACTTGAAGTCCAGTCTTATCTGTTGTAGTCTGTATTGATCCAATAGCAGGTAACTAACATGTCACTCCTGTCCATTGCCCAGGGTTACATGGTGCGCATCAGCGGTGGTAACGACAAGCAGGGCTTCCCAATGAAGCAGGGTGTGCTGACCCACGGCCGTGTGCGTCTGCTGCTCAGCAAGGGCCACTCCTGCTACCGCCCCCGCAGGACCGGCGAGCGCAAACGCAAGTCTGTCCGTGGCTGCATTGTGGATGCCAACCTCAGCGTCCTCAACTTGGTCATCATCAAGAAGGGTGCGTGGCTGAGATGTGACGTACCAGTGCAACTATTGGCACTTCCAATCTATCAAGTTATTTAGCGGTTAAGTTGTGCAGTTTTGTAATAACACATGTTCTCAGAGGTGGAGTTTGTGAACGCGATAAAGTGAGTTTTACTTGTTGGATCTTTTGAGGTTGTAGTTTGCCCAGTAAAGTGTCTCAATGGGTGACATTGACACTTTGTGGTAACTGACATTCAATGTCAAACTATGTTGGGGCTTAACAGTGAGTTGTCTGTTAATGTTATCGTCTGCCCAGTACGGTGCTGTAATGCCATCCATTAATTAATAGATTCTAACTTCTACTCTATGATGTCCGGTCTTGTGCTCTGATAGAATCAGGTTATCATTGAGGTTGTACCTATCTGACTAAGAGTCAATGTTGTATTCGCTATTTTAATGAAATCCGGTTGCCAATACTTGATGTAGCTCCTTCATTCGAATCATTCATTGTTTGTGGCACTCCAGTAGACCCTTTCTGATTCAACCATAGTCATTAAGGGGGGACAGTGAGTTGCCATAGTAACTGCAGAGCTGCCCAATCAAATACGACCAGACCCGTCAACCATGGCTGGTTAAACTGTGCTGCTTTCTCATGTGATGCATGTCATTACTGTATTCTATTGTACTACTTTACTATACATTGTGCTCTATGACCATGACGGTCTTCTTTAACACCTGCTCATCTACTTGACTGCAGGCGAGAAGGACATTCCTGGCCTGACCGACAGCACTGTCCCTCGCCGTCTGGGCCCCAAGAGAGCCAGCAAGATCCGCAAGCTCTTCAACCTGTCCAAGGAGGATGATGTCAGACAGTATGTTGTCAGGAGACCCGTGACTAAAGAAGGTGAGCATTCATTTTGCTTGCTGACGTTTAATCTTTTCAGATGTTGTATACTCAGGTTTCAAGTATTTTAGTGTACAATAGGGATTAATATTGAGTGCTTGATTGCTCTTTATTCGGTATACTGACAATAGTGGGGACATGCCTATTTATGAGGTCCTTTGTAGTGAACACACAGCCCAGTATCTCTCCGCTGCCAGCCAAACAACCTTACCTATCGTCACCCCATACTTCTTTATAGTTGGTTGTAAAAATAATATATATACCCAACTAGTAATGTTAACGGGAATGGGAAGTCCAACATGATGGTTTGCTTGTCTCTGGCCAGGCAAGAAGCCCAGATCCAAGGCCCCCAAGATCCAGAGGCTGGTGACCCCCCGCGTGCTGCAGCACAAGCGCCGCCGCATTGCCCTGAAGAGGCAGCGCACCCTGAAGAACAAGGAGGAGGCGTCCGAGTACGCCAAGCTGCTGGCCAAGAGGATGAAGGTAAGAGTCACCTTTTCACTTCACCTGTTGAACCGAGTGTCTCTGCCTGGACCCTGGAGGGGTCCCGAAACATGACTTGACTTTTGAACGGCAGTGGGGTTTTAAAAAATGTTCAATTGTTCAATTTGCTGTTTATTAGGGCTCAAGTATTAACAAGGGTTGATGTGGCCTTTCCCTGCCCATTCTTAACCTCCACAGCTAATCAATAAGGGCAGATATCATGTGTATTCTGTCAGCGTGCTACCCGTTTGTTAAAGATAATTGGTCACAACCGGCTACATACGGTTTTACTCATCATTTCCTGTTTGTGTTCCTTGTGTTCCACCAACAGGAGGCTAAGGATAAACGCCAGGAACAGATCGCCAAGAGACGTCGCCTCTCCTCCCTTAGGGCCTCTACATCCAAATCTGAGTCCAGCCAAAAGTAAACTATGGAGTCTAAATAAAAAATCATTTTTTGCTGAAATCTTGTGTGTTGTCTTCAGTTCAGGTTGACACTGGTTTTTGAAAGGCACTTATAGGGAATAGGTCACTTTCGGGTCAAAGGGCATTCTTTCCATGACGTATACAGATTCGTCGATAGAACAAAAACATTTAAAGTACGACTGGCTTGTCACCAGCAATGCTCGTTTCCCTTCGTTCCTACAAAAGAGATGGAGTGGGATAAAGTGTTGAAAAAAAGCACTACCATCACAATGTGGGGAAACAATAAATTCCCTCAGTTGGGTACTGTGAGAAAATACAGAATGACGTGTACTCCATCGTCGGGGATTACCTAAACCAAAGGTGCTCAGTTTGACCACTAATGCAGCCAACCTGTAGGGAAGTTTATTTGGAAACATTTAACAGAATTACTTGTTAATGCAGTACTAAACATTAACCAGGTAACTAATGCTCATGTTAACGAAGGTTTTTCAACTTTTACGTTGGTGTAAACGCTTGACCTATTAAATGTATAAATAACAGTAGTAAATGATTACTAGACCATTAGTTAACCTATTTAATGATTATTTCTACATTAGCAAATGTTAATTAATGGTTCATTATTGTACCATTAAATGTCACCATTTAGTTATAGTATGCTTCAAACAAGGCCAAATGTAACTTATTTTAAAAATCAAAGGGACTCCATGTGATATCCAGAATAGTTGATCTATCCCACCCTGCCTTGACGTCTGCCTACGTTTGTTACTGGCTACCCTCTCGTCTGAGAGGCTTTAGAAGACCTAAGTGAGCTCTGCGCAGGTGGCTGATTTGAAGGATCTTGATCACTCACCAGTCAGGAGATGGGCCCTTACCTCTGGGACCCAATTGCCTTATTACTTAATTCAAGTTCAATTTAAAAATATTTTGGTTGAGATGTCTATTCTACATATAGTGGGCTGGCAATCTTGAGGATCTCCAACTCAATTGTGAGGCGGTGTTTGTAAGCCATAGAGAAGGAAACGGGAGATCGCCACTAACATTTAGTTTATTGGGTATATTTACTTCAGCAAGGGTATTTAAAGCACAAGAGAAACTATCAGGCTTAAGTCCCTGTCCTTACAGTGCAGCATGCATTGGGCTGCATCTACCACGTTAACCCACAAATTGAGAGTTTAATTCCCCAAATAGTCAGGACATGGGTCAAAATGACCTGTCGGTGGGTCATGACGTTCTGGAACCCGTCTTAAAACATGTTTTCAGTGCAAGTAGGTTTGGATAGAGCTCAACTATGACCAATGCCACAGCATTTCTAGTACAAGCTCTTGCAGTATTCCTGAACTATGAAAGGCAATGCAGATTGGAAATCCGTCTTTCTACAGTTGACTCAAGCCAAAAGAAACAAGTTTCCGAACTTCAATGCAAAATATTTTAATTTTAAGACAATTTACACCTCAGTGAAAAAGCCAAAGACCACCAAAAAACAACCCCATCTACTTGAACATGATTTCACGTGCTGCATTACTGCCGTTGGCTGACGGTATTTTAACATGCCTCTTTCTGTGCTTTCCATTGCTGGAGGTTTGTGGAAGAACTGGGCTGTTGCCGGGGGACGAAGGTTTGACAGGCGTGCCATTAAGGGCAGTTTTGGGGGAAGTCATCGGTTGCAAAGGGGGCGTGTCTTCTTGGGGTATTGCATAGATGAGAGTGTACATCTGAGACACAAAGGAGATGGCAGACATGAGTTGCTGTTGAATCTGCTGGGGCAGGTCTTGAAGGCTCCATCTCTGGCTTAACAACCCAGTCAGCAGTTGCTCCATCAAGTAAGGGGACTTGAACACCAACTGTGGAAGAAAATAAGGAAATATTCAGATGTGATTCAAACAAATAAAGGAGCTGTGGAAGCCAGGGGCCAACCTACCTTTAGGGGGGTCCCAAATTAGATTTTTTACATGGTTCATTGTGTGGGCTACTTGGTACGGTAAAGGGTGATATCCAGGACGTTGATGATTAGTGGGTTATATCTTACAACTCCACGGGTTTTTTGTTCTAGGATAAATTTGCCAATTGGTCTGACTCCTACCAGACCCTGTTTTCATTCAAACCATCCGCCCCCCTAACAGTTTAGATGAGACCTAAATAACTGTTTAACTTCAGTTTAGAAAAAATAATTACTGGATATTTTCAGTGGGGCTGAGATTACAAACAATTCAGTTTGAGAAAATACCTCCTCCATTTGCTGCTTGACTTGGGCCTGGTACCCACTGAACTCCAAAGTCACGCCAAAATGTTCCTGGAAAGAGTGTTTTTTGTGTTACAGCTTGAGGATGTATACATATTTGTATAGTGGCCTGTTCTCAAGCAAATACATTTATTTAAAGTCCATCTATATACATATTGATTTTCAGTGCCGTTTCTCCCTAGGTATCCTATTATGCAAGCCTGAACTGAATAAAACAAAGATGCATTATGACTCCACATGCTGTGTATTCTCTATAAAATATAAAAAATAAAAAAAATAAAATGAAAAAAATAAAAATCGGATTAACAGGTAAACATTGGGACTTGTTTAGACACACTTAACATAAAGAGGAAAGTATATAGAGTATAGAAACCTTTACATGGTGCAGTGTAAGCTGAATGCCTTGGAAGGTGCTCCTCAAGTGGCCAGTCAGAGAAGCCACCAGCTCAGCTTTACTGGTGCTGACCAGGCCGACCTCCAGGCCCTCCACACCCCTAGCCTTCTCATCTGCAAAGAGAGAAATTATAACAAAGACGGCATTCCATCTATAAATTCACAAAACGTTAATAGTCGCCGTCCATGAACTGCAGGACGAACGAATGAACAAAAATGATGCCTTCGCGGACGGTTCATAAGATTTGGGGTGTGTCCAAGGGCCGCAAGAAGAGCATGCAAACTGCATGTTTACAATGTTAGGGCAAAACGGCGACTATTGAGTGCGAGTGTGATAAGCCATTACAAGCCGCTTGAAAATCTGCCGTTTCCTGTGTTTTAGTGACATCACAAGTGGGAGTGTCCACCTAGATGTATGATGGATAGATAAGCAACATTTGCTACAGTCCACTGGGTAGGCTGGTAGACTGATCTATCCAGCATACATCTAGGACCTAGACGTATGCTGGATGTCCACCTAGATTCCAGGTGGACACTCCCACTTGTGATGTCACTAAAACATAGGAAAAGGCAGATTTTCAAACAGCTTGTAGTGGCTAATCACACTCACACCTGGTGGCATAATAACACCCCTTTAATGCCGGGCGTGGACTGGCACTATTTATTTTGACCAAAGGGGGGAACTGACAAAAAAGGTTTGAGAACCACTGCATTATCGCCACTGCATCTGTCCATGTTACATTAACACCACTGCTGTCGTACCTGCGGGGGAAGCTATTTGTTCTATCAGGGCCACCGACATGCGCAGTGCAGAGTCTGACCCGCGACTTGCCACATCCATCCTCGTCACGAGTGACAGGTTAGCCCCGTCCCCGCCAACATCACCATCCGTCAACTGCAGCTGCATCTTCCCCACGGCCCATGTTATGGTGTTCTGCACCAGGTGCATGGTTCCACTGCCTATGATGCTCATCAAGTCCTTCACCTCAAGAATCTTGCTCTTCGCCTCAGCAGTGATCTAAGCCAAGCAGATGGAGGGGGCAGAGTTGTGGGCATATTTTTGGTCACTATGAAATATAATGTAAAGGAAGGACCCTGTTCACTTGTTCTGTTGGTTTCTGAAACATGGGAAATGTGTTCTCCAGCCAATCCAGTCCCCTGCATGTCAGGTCATTCACAACAACAACTATATTTCAGAGGGGGAAAACAAACATTGAGTTAGTATTGGATTAATACAAAAACATATTTTTATGTTTTAATCAAATACTTATTAATTTCACAACAAGACAGAGTTCCATAGCGATATAAAGTGTGATTGCTCATACAGGCATTAAAACAGTGTCTTAAGGAGTGGTTTAAATTGTCATGCGATGCGACACTTTACTTGGTGGCTGTCGTACAAAGACCCAGTTTTAAATGTTGGTCAAGTTTCCTTTTTTCCCCCCTAAAGTCATAGCTTTGTGTCATAGCTTCAACGAAACCAATGCTTACTTTGGGGCTCCATCTTGTGGAAGACAGGAGAAAATCTGTCATACGCTACAGAACTGACCGACATCACACTGTTTTCCAGCAAGCTGCAGGCGGATTTCACGCTTGGGTGGTTGCATTTAGTGTCCGAGTAGTAAACGGTCAGCAGAGAACAAGCTGAGCGGACGATTGGTATCTTGGCCAACCGAAGAACTGCACTCTGTAACGAAACATAGTATGTAATGTTAGGCTTTTACGTATGGAAAACACGTACAACGAACAATACACTTCAACGGCTGACATCGCTTGATTGTCCTCACCTGAGACTTGAACATATCAATTTTCGTCATATCGCCTTGCACCTTGTTAGAATGCATCACGGTATCCCAGTCACCAAACTACACCAATATCGGTAGCACGTTAGCGTGTATGTATGATCCACATAAAAGTACCCGGGAAGAGGTTGGAGGCCCTAATTGAGGTTCTTCTCTCACCTGTCCAATTTTTTTTCGCGGTATCCTAGTATCGCGATATGTCAATATAATGGAGCCATGCCCGGGAATCAATACAACGGCCACAACGGCCAGATCAGCGAATCTGATTGACGACTGAGTGTACTTTTGAGAGAAAACGAAAAGTGGTGCTAGGCTACATATGAGAGTTTGAGCTATACACTTATAGCTCATTGACTTATAGCTCTAGTGTTGTAGTGTAGACTGCTATTTTTTTGTTGTTGCATGAATGGAAGCTTTGTATAGAAATGAGTCCACTTTAAATATATTAGCCTAATCGCCAAAATGATTAAGCCTTACACCCACGCAGTTGTCAAATCACATAGACGACGATTTTATATCTATTAGGCTTACTTAGTGTTGTTGTCAGCATATTATGTATAGGCCTAATTCATTCTAATCATGTAAGCATTCCCATTCACAATAGACCGATTGTGGTATATATACAGGTATAAGCAACGTCGTGAAGTGATTAAACGTCTTTGTAAAACAGGCACGTGGTTTTCATTTTCCCTTGGTATAGAACGATGACATGCGGTTGAGAAATGATACAGAAACACGCTGACGGTACCATATTACCCCCGTGCAAACAACACGTCACAAAACAACTTAATATACAAGAAGACAGGGGAACGAGAATAAGTTATAGGTTTGTCCTGCGGTAGGATCATTATTTAGCGTGTCTGAAATGCCACTTACCAAAAAGACCAGAATGTAAGAAAATAATAGTCCTAAGTTATGCTTTATATAATAATGTTAACTACTAATTGATAAATCCATCATGATAAAGTGTTATTTGTATTGGCCTAGAGCGTGACGATTTGGCATCGTGGAGGTACGCGCCATGCAAGATTCAGACATGAGGTCTGTCCTTGGTGCTGATCAGCGTTGTGCGTGAGGCTGCAGTCACTCCGACTGCATGTTATTATGTGTGTTGAGGGTATTTCTACTGCGTGCACGGCGATGTGTTTCCGTTTGCATGCGTCCATAGGCGGCTATGGGCGCTAGGGGGGTTAGGGGGTCTCGCCTACAGCAAAATGCAAAATACAAACGCACGTGTAGTGGGTGGACCTTGCGTTCACGTGGCTCTGGCTAGCAGCACTGTGCAGCTGCATCATCCAGAGCGCCAGCATCCACCTCAGCAAGCAGGACATCATGGAGGTGGAATCTGCAGAGTAAGTAGGGTATTCAAAATGTCTGTGTTTGAGTTCTAGCGTTGGATCGACATAGGTGATTGCGTTTTTTAGTGGAATGAAAACGGTTTATTTTATATATTTTATTGTATTGGTTTGTATTTTTTCTCACAAGAGAAGGGGAAAAACACAGCTTAACTCACAGCCAGATGACATCAAATTAATATTTTTCTATTTATTAGGTTTAATTGCTGTGGGTCTCGCTTAAGGCTTTCATTATTTAGTTTTAGACATCATGTAGACCAATTTCTTTACCTCTCTGTACCTTCTTTCTCTCTTCTGTGTCACCACATTTACCAAGTTATTTCTGTAACTGAAACATTCTTAGGAGTAATTAAATGGTTAGTTGGTCTTTTGACCCCCCTGAACTAAGCAATCTTCACCATCAAATCACCATCACTGCATGTGTCTTTATCCAATATTTATCCCATATGGATCTCTGCATGTAAAGGAATTTTGTTGAGATCAAATATGTTGATAGTCATCTGTGTGTCATGCCATTCAGTGACCTATAGTTGCCTATAGAATTGAGTGTGATTAAACTGCCAGGGCAATACATCTCTGATTTAAATGAAAGGTAACTGTAACAATGTCCATGCTACATGCCACATGGCTGCCACACTCCACCCAGGTGGCTTTTACTGGGCTCCTCCATAACAATGACGCAGGGTGGTGATTTTGGAACCGGTTTATTGCATAGTTTGAGTAAAATGAAACAGAGCAGGAGGGGTAACATGCTGCCATGTTGGAGATCTCCTGAGTGTGTGGTGATGGCTGGTTTAACCTGTGCACATTGATTGAGCAATGCACCACAGGTGTGCAGCCTAACCCAGCCCCAGAGTCCAATCAGTCTGACTCAGGCTAGGGGAGGCTGCTTAAACCAGCCATCATCCACACACATTCCACAGTAACATCTTCAAAGTACAATATTCAAAATAGACACCGTCACCAAGAAAAGTGTTAGTGATTAAAATGTGAAGTAAATGGTTCAGTTGTTCATACAGTTGTCTTAACAGCGGTGGGGGGGGGGGGGGGGGGGGGGGGGGGGGGGGGGGGGGGGGGGGGGGGGGGGGGGGGGGGGGGGGGGGGG
>JAOPJO010000111.1:6263462-6275535 GCA_027123675.1 Molva macrophthalma
TCTGTCTGTCTGTCTGTCTATCTATCTATCTATCTATCTATCTATCTATCTATCTATCTATCTATCTATCTATCTATTTATTTCAATCATGCACCAAATGAGGTGAGCCATGTAGGGGATGAATAAATATAAGTAGGGTCCACGTTGATTGGCAGACTGCTGCTCATAATGAGGATAAATCCGGTCAACTTAAAGCTCTGTTGACTATAAATACGACCCTCGCAGCTAGGGGCCCCAGCTGGGAGTCAGGCAGTGGGACGAGCTCAGGAATAATGTTGTCTTCATTGCAGGCATCCATTCATGTAAAACCCCCTCTCTATTATTATAGACAGGGTACATATATGATGACAGCTCCTGTGTGTAGACGCTCAGAGATCAGCACCACACAGCGTCGTCACAAATGAGAAACATATTTTGATTTGTTATGTGCCAAGCGAGGCACTTGTAATCATCGCTGATTAAAATCAAGCATAATCTTTCCAGCTTCTATTTATTGAAGCTTTAATCCAAAGCGACCTATCAAATGTTCGTTGTTTAGCAGATACATGTTGTGTGTGTGTGTGTGTGTGTGTGTCATTATTGTGTGTTTGTTGACAGTTTTTGTACAAGATCACTATGAGAGCAACCCGTTACAGAAACTCTGAGCTCAACATGTATAATTGAGGACCTGCGGTGCGTTTTCTACTGAGGAAAACAAGTTTTTGTTCAGTTTTTCCCGAGGTCTGACGTACCTGAGGACAGACTGCTGCTGACTGCTTGGTTCCAGACTCCAAACATTAGGATGACAAGATGGAGATGACCAATAGAAGGTTAGCAAGGTGATGTCCACACCCAGATGAACACAGACCCATATGATCACACACACGTGCACACACACAAACACACACATATACATACACACACACACACACACACACACACACCTACACACACAAATGTTAAGACATACAAACACATGCACACACACACACACACACACACACACACACACAAACACACACACACATGCACACACACAAACACAAACACACACACATGCACATGGTGTCATGACTCAAAGTTAAATTAAAAACAGGGACAGGTCAGGACAACCATCACTGTTAGTAAGCATCTCTTCACAAACAACATACATACAATACAATACAATTCAAGCCTTAGTGCATACCCTCCGTACATTTTAATATAAACAGTATTGGTAAACCTTTATAATAAAGTTCAGTCATAAGTAATTTATAAGCTTACGGTTAATGATTAACTAATGATTAACAAAACATTAATATACATTTATAGATGATTTTTAAGTGCTCAGCTTACACAAGCCTATCCAGTGGACTGTACCAACTGGTAGGCTGATCTATCAATCATACATCTCGGTGTATACTTCCACTTGTGATGTCACTAAAGGGTAGATTTTGACATGGCTAATCAACATCCCACCTGGTGGTAAAATAGGGGCCTTTTAACATAGCACTTGTTAACCATCTACAAATGTGTATTAATGTGTGGTTGATGATTAATTCATCATTAACTAAAGGCTTATAAATGAATTTAGACTGGGCGTTATTATAACGTGTTACCATAGTATTACATATAAATATAGATCTATACAGGTGGAGCTGTGCTTGCTCTGGGAAAGTATAGAGGTAAGTCAAGCTTTTTAAACACAACACTCTGGTTCTTGAGAATGAAGATTGGTGCTTTAGGGTAATTCCAAGCCAATGGTGTGCTGCCAAACAGTGATCCTTCCTGCCTGGACTTGGGTTAATCATAAGGAAATGAAATATTCAAGCATCACTTTTAATTTATTTTTAATTTTATTTTTCTTGTTTAAAACTCTCAGAAATGTTTTTATTTTCTTGAAATTTCCTTTTGCCTTTTTCAAACCTTTACGTTTATTTCTTGCTTTTTCATTTGCTTTTGTGTCAAGTGGTCATAAATGAATAGTAATAAAGATGAATGACTGGATTTGTCTGAGAATTTTACATTTATTTACCTTCATGTCAACCCATGATAATGAACTTCAATCAAGTTAACTCAATTAATATTTCATGTTTTTAACCGTAGGCATTCTTTATTGGCTTCATGTACTTTAACTTTACATTTTTCATAGAAATACTTTAAACTTACTAACTATCATACCCAAATTCCATACCCTACAATCAGGCAGCAACTACTTATTCACTGCCTGTGTTGTTTAACATACATATCAGCTGGTTGTTGCATGCATGCAAAATACTTTCACAATAAACAACATATACAATATACATCTTTACAATTCTGATGAGAAATCAGCGTATTTCCGTTGCACAGTTAAAATCGAAACCCAATCCATTCTGCAGGTAGATAGTTGGGCCAAGTGTATGCAGCGCTAGACAGTATAATCCAAGAGAGTCTACCATTACACAGAATAGTGGCTCTAACCACTGGTTATTTACTAAAGCCCAAGATGAGAGTTCTGCTTCTCCGAGCCCATTGGCTGCAAGAGGAAGGAGCACTGTATAAAAACGAGCTAATAACCAAAAGGAAAACAGAAGCGATCGCAGCAACGAACTGACGGTCAACTCCTCTTCCATCATCAGCGACTACAGCATCTTCAGCCTCAGATTGTTGGAGCAGACCAAAAGGGTGAGAAAGACTCTGATTGAAAAACAAGGTTACCCTGAACTGCTATTGGTGTAAATGTAGCGTTGGCAGTGCCATTCCGAGATGAAGGGACATGAACTGTACAATTTGTCTTCCTTTAGGTGTTTTCTAAAAACCTGCAAACATGAAGTTTATCATCCTATGCCTGTGCCTCTCCAGTACGGTCTCCGCCACACCGGTAAGTACATCAAGCACAGGCCTCTCTCAGGTCCTCATGAGGAAATCGTAATGTCAGCTCTTCTGTATAATGGTGAACAATTATGTCATATGAACCACCTGAATTGATGTGAATTTAATATTTGTGCCCGTGTTTGCAGGCGTACTATAATTTCATGAAACAATATGGAGGGACGAGGCAGCCAGCCGCTCCCACACAGGTAATCACCTGATCACATGACACTTAGCTCACAGCATGCAAACACAAATATGTTGTTTGAGAAAGGGTATATTTCGCGCTCTATGGTTTAACTGAAACGTTAAGCCTTTTGCTTGAAATATTAGACCCTTCAAAGACCTTTGAATGATTTATATTTACTGATGTTTTGATGGAGGAAGTCCATAGGAAAGTAAAATGGACTGATCTAGATTTCATCAAATGAATAATGCAAGTGAATATCTTGTATTAGTATTGAGTTTCAAGTGGTTTTGTAACTGGCGTATTCCTGCTCAGATGAACACCGGTTATGGAGGTATTAAGACCGGCCCTGCAGCCATCAGCATGGAGATAGTAGGTTACATTATACATTATAAATGATATATTATACATATACATTATACACTATACACTATATATTATACATTTCCATTATACTCTATAAATTATATATGATCATATACATTATACACTACACATTATATATTATCATGTACATTATACACTATACACTATATATTGTACATATATATTATGCACTACACATTAAATATTCTACATATACATTATACACTACACACTTATATAATATAAACTTCCCAGTCTGCTGGAGCAGGCCTGCTATGGGTCACATATCTCACATGTTTGTGTGTGTGTGTGTGTGTGTGTGTGTGTGTGTGTGTGTGTAGGTGTACCCTCAGGTGTACCCTCCACTGTTCCCTGGTGGGGCTGCAGGAGGATCAGTACCAGGCTCAGTGAGTACATTTTCTATTCTTCTAACTTTCTAATGCTAATGTCAACTTCCAGCTGCTAGTTGCTAACGTCAACACACAGCTGCATCTTGCTAATATTACTTTCTTATGTCAGTTGCTAGTTGCTAATGTCAACTGGCAGTTGCTTCTAGCTAATGTCGGTTGTTAGTTGCTAACGACAACTGTCAGTTGCTAATGTTAGTTGCTACTTGCTAACATCAGCCGGCAGTAGCTCATGTCAGTTGCTTCTTGCTAAGGACAACTGTCAGATGCTAATGTTAGTTGCTACTTGCTAATGTCAACTGACAGTTGCTAATGTTAATTGCTAGTTGCTAATGTCAACTTGTAGTTGCTAATGTCAGCTGCTAGTTGCTAATGACACCTGTCAATTGCTAACGTCAGTTCCTAAAACATCAGTTGCTAGTTGCTAGTGTCAGTCACTAGTTGTGAATGTCAACTGTCAGTTGCTAACCAGCGCATGATCTGTTTTGTCCTCCAGACCAATCCATCCCAGGCCTTTATTAAATACTCCCTGCCTAAGGCCCCTGGAAGAAAAAGTGTGGAAATTGTAAGTTATCTTTTCTCTCTATGAACGAAAAACAACTGCAGGCTTAACACACACATTCCCAAACACACACACACACACACACACAGCGCTTGATGATTGATTGATGCTGGGCAGGATAAGAACCTGTTGAGTCATGACCCATGCTACCTACATCGACTCAACAATTATGAAAGGAAAAACTAGAATGATAAAAAACATTTCTGACATTAAAATGTTCCTCATCTCCTTTATCATCAGTACTACCCATTTGACTTCTCACAGCAGAGGGTAACTATTTGTATCTCTATTAAAACATGATTACACGAAGCAAGTCATGTGTACCATCAATACATCACATATATGAACACTATGGTGACTGAAGATGTTTCCTCCTTTCCTTGCAGATGATGACAAACTTTCCCCAGGTACCCAATATTCCCAACTTGAGACACATCTCAAGTAGCTCAATCTTATTTTGCTGAGTGGTGTTGTTCGCCCAAGCATAGGATACTGACTTTATTCTACTCTTCTCTCTGCAGTTCCCTGCCTTTGATTATCCCTCTTTCCCCCAAATGACGGGACCCCAGCAACCTGTCAATGTGAGCTATCTATTTATCTATCTCTCGCTTTCTCTCTCTCTCTCTCTCTCTCTCTCTCTCCATAACTCTATCTCTCTATCTCTTTCTCTTTATCAATCTATCTCTGTATCTGTCTGTCTGTCTACCTACCTGACCCCCCCCCCCCCTCTCTCTCTCTCTCTCTCTCTCTCTCTTTCTCTCTCTCTATTTCCGTCTGTCTGTCTAAACAAGTCATATTGTCTGACCAGCTGTAAAGACTTGATTTCGACAACTGCAATTTGGGTTCCCTAACATGTGATGCTAACATGCTATGCTAACATGCTATGTTACCATGTGGTTCCCTCAGAGCCCGCCCTTCGAGACCAGTCCTCCTCAGCTCCCGGACCCATTCCAACCCCCCCAACAGGACCAGCCACCACCAACCACCAACCAGGTCCGTAATGGATCTCATCCATCTTGTCTTATGATATGTAGACCCAACATGAGGTCAAGACCAGCATGGCCATTATACACAGTTCAAATGCAGGGTATGATAAAGAGCACATAGGTCAAATTACATATGTTACAGGCTCCACAAAAAAAAAAAAACATTTATATGTGACACAATGCGACACCCTCTGTATTTTGAAATGTAAGGTTAAACTGATTTACAAAACATTTACACAATTAGAATGTAGAAGACTGTAACACGGTTTATTGAAATTGATTTATTACTGAAGTTATTCTTTGTTTTGTCTTTGCAGGTCGTAGGAAATCAGTAAGATAACCAATACCAACCGACGATCGACCCGGGACTCCAAGAAGGAAACCGCACTCTTTCAAGGCTTCTTAAGCTCAAATTACTTTATCTTAATACATTTTGGGAAGTATAGATTCTATCCATGCATGCTTGGTTAATCTTATCTCCAAATAGCTGCTCATGTTCCCGCTTTCAGTTAGTTAAGGGTTGAAATTACATGACATATGGCAAAATGCACCTTTTTAACAACACACACATGCATGCTCATGTGAATACAGCCGAATATTTGCGTGCTTCTCTGCATAGGCTTGACAAACCCTCTCTAGAACGCTTACCTCGTTTAGTAGGAGAAATACTGCAGGGTGTGACGTGTGACAGGTTCAAATGTGTCTGCATTCTGTGCATTTTTTACATTGTAATGTGCCTTTTTCACACTGAATAAAAACCTCTGTTCTCAAGCAACCCTTTGACCTTATGACTGTTATCTGTGTTATGGATTTCTAGTTTGAGTAAGTTAAATATATATATTAATATAATATAAATGACTTGTAATAGTAATAGTAACAACAATAGCAATAATATAACATTACAAGTAATTGCAATTACTAGTACTTCTAATTAGTACTTCTAATCTAACTAATAATAATATCAATATAAATAGTAGGCCTAATAGCAATAGTAATAGTAACATTTATTGTAATTGCAATAGAAATAACAACTGTTATAGTAATCATAGCAACATTAATAGTAATAGCAATAGTAGTAGTAATAGTACATTTAATAGTTATAGCAATAGTAGCCTAATAGTAATAACAATGGTAATAGTATTTGTGATAGTACCAACAATAGCAAAAGTAACTGTATTAGCAATAGATGTAACAAAAATAAGTAGTAATAGTTAGATTAATTGAATTAGTAATTATGTGTTGTCCAGTAGTGCAGCTACAATACAAACCTCTATACAGGCATAGCGTTTGACTTTATAACCTAACATGGTCTCCTATTATGACAGAATCTGAATGTTCATTAACTGAAGCTGAACAGACTCTATAAATACCGTTGCGCTATTCAAAATGAACCAGAGATGGAGTAAACTGGCTTGAACTGTGGCACAATAGTTCCTCGTCTGTCCTTCATTACATCTTCGATCACCTCGGACAATGAGTCCTTTATAGCTTCAAAACATTCTCATATCAGCTACACTATGCATTTCTAATTGCCATTGTTTAATGAAACATGATTTGGAACTTTTTAAATAGGCCTACCTTCTTCTTATACGGTATTAAAAGAATAGAAAATCTCAAAAGGACCCTTTATCCGGTAATCACTGCCAGGATTCAGATGTTTTTGCTTATTTAAAACAGAAAAAATGTTTTGTACTTGGACAAAATCATTGGAGTTTGTATTTACCCATATTCCTGTTTTGATGGCATTATTTTACATTGCGACTCTTATTGACTAACTACCAGCCCAAGTTTTACTGCCAGTTCTACTCTTTAGCACCTTCTTTACAACATGCATCATATTTGTATTTACTATAGGCAACTAGATATTCAAACCTATGTCATGCTCCGTCAACTTTATTTCTATGCGTTTTAAAAAATCAATGTGGAAATCTTTCACAGCCTAAATGCCTTCACTTCGACGAGGAATCTGCCTTCAAAAACTCCCCAGCAGATCAGACGAATCACTGAAAGGAAAGTAAACAAAAGCTGAGATAGGAAAACGGTCACTGTAAAAGCTATCAGCGCACACTGTGAAGTAACACAATTGATGTAATGTAATGTGTGTTTTGGTATGACATCGTAATTCCTGGTTATATTTGCGCTCAGGTGAATAGTAGTTGTTTTAGAAGCAGCTGAAACAGCACCTGCAAGTTCCAGCCCTGATCAGCCTGAAAACAGTATGTGACACGCTTTCTCTACAAATGGCCTGTTATTATCTGTTCACTTTAAGTTGGAAATCATTTCATAAGAAATAATCATTATCTCTCTCTAGTTTTAGTGGACGATTTTATCAAAAGCTACTTACAGTGAATTTAGAAAAAGGTAATTAAGGACATTTGGGACGGAACCCAGGACCTTGCGGATGGGACAAGGGCTAGCTACATCCTGCACCCTCTTAACATTAATTATTTGTCATACAACAATGTGTTCTGTGTGTTCAAGGCTGGTTTGACCTGTAATTTAGTCTCATCTTGTTTCTGCAGTACAGCGTCTTTCTTCAGGCTTCAATTTACATGGATGGTTGCACATATAGACTTGCATGTAATTGTTCTTGAGTTATTGTAGTTGTTATAGCGTCTTGTTGTTTCACGGTCAGTGTTCACAGGCTGTTTGTGCTTATGAAAAATGTCTCTTTCTTGTAAGAATTGAGGTCAAAATCCTATCTGCAATGTACAATATTAAAATCAGAATCAGAATCAGAATCAGAAATACATTTTTGTTCCCCAGGGGGAAAATGGGTCACGTTCCAGTGGCTCTCATTCTAGAATATAAACATATATACGCATAGAACAATTCACATAAGTAAGTACAAATCTGTGCATCACACAACAAAACATACAACATATAAAGGCCTACACTCATTACCCGCATATTATGTTGTTAAACAATCCCGTGACTCTTTTTGTTACAGTGTCACCGAATATATGAACCTTCCTCTGCTCTAGAAACCAGCGTGGCTGTGGAAAGGCTTGTGTTCTTTAAGGCCTGCGCTGTGCAGAGTTGTGTCTGAAATAGATGAAGCAATCCCTGCCTCCTAAGCAGGGGGCCTGCCTTTCAGTCTGACGCTCTCATAATCACAGGTTCACCGCTCCACAGGGGCCGTCTGAGGAAGGGGAGAGTGGCAAATCGTAAAGCAATCAAATGAAAATGCTCAGCGCAGATAAGATTTGGGATTGAAACAAGCTGTTAGGCCTATTGCAAAACAACCAGATCTTCGGGGGCTAATGATTTTTTCTGTTTGGTTGTTTCACTCTTTTTTACCATAGCGTTTTGAAAGTTATTATTTCCAAATTCACTTCTTGTTTTTTGAAAGATTAAGATCTTGGAGTGTTGCAGAGTGTTGCAGAGTGTTGCAGATCTTTTTCTGACCAAACATCCAAGAAAAAGTTTCTTGGATGTATGGCCAAAATAAGTCAATCAGTCAATAAAGTGACTATAGTGACTATAGGCCAACAATTTGTCTGAAAAGCTTACATGTCCCTAAAGTCAGAAAGGAAAATGCAATTAAAATAAGAAAGGAGGACAAAACATAATTGAAATGATTGGGTGAATGGTCATTAAATCAACAACAAGCACTTCTGGATGAAACGCTATTTTTCTCCAGCGCGGTCCAACCTAAGTCAGGGTGTAGTAAGGTGTCCTACTCAACATCGGTTTTAGCATCAGTAATCTCAAAGATGGTAATACTGTGTCTCATTCAGTGTGATGGCTGTGGTCGTGTCTCACGTGATGAAAGGAGTGGAAACTTTTCATTAGTACCAGCCAAGGCCTTAATGTCTCTGTCCCTTGATCTAGTCTACTATTTCCACGTCAACTTCAATTTGTAAATCAAATACCCACCACTGTCATTTCCCTTTCTTTAATCACCATCAAGCCATGGCAAAAAGCTAAAAAGCCCAGTGCATAACCACATGACATTTACGGGTTTAATAGAACTGGCCGCATTACTAGAAACTGAACAATACAAGCAACAAGAAACTGAACTATATATATATGTTATTTTCTTTACTTTTTCTTCCTTATGTTTGCAATCCACTTGAAATGCCTCCGAGATCGACCAGTGGATGATGATGGACTGGTTGGTGACCACTGATCTATAGGCATCTATTGCAGTCACTGACAGATACCTTATAGCTCAGAAAATTGTGGGGGTTATGCTAGCATGTTTCATCCTCCCTCTCCTCGCCCCAGGATCCCTACTTGTAACAACAGGCCCTCCGTTGAGCACAGAGACAAGTGCGAGAACTAGACAAATATACAGGCGCCACCTTGTCAAACTATTTACGTCTAGGGCTGGAGCCTGCAGCTTTAGGCTGTAGATCTGCGTTGCTCATTCATTTTGTAAGCGCACACACAGAAGGACACGAGTGAACAGATACACATAGACACCGCCACCAGCCCCGCTGCCTTACAGGTCTCATCTGGCAAATGCATTGAATACAATCCTGAAATGAATTTGAAGCTGCCTGGATGCCTTTGTGATTCTCAATGACTCTGTCTAATTTAACTCCTAGGACACAGTACAGCACTGAGATTTAGTTTCCCCCCTGACTAATAGGCCAAAATTGACCCTGCATAGAATTAGTCACATTAAGTATTACTCATTATGTATTACTCTCTTGGTATTGTTTGGTGTTGCAGCATTTTTCCATTACAGGGTTCTGACACCTCAATGCATTGTTTTTAGTTCTGCGTTCCATTTCCCCACCGAGGCAGCATTTAGAATGCATTTCCATTGAGTTGTCATGGTTTCCCAAAAGATTCTAAAAGGTTTCCCAACCCAACTAACCAATGTGGCCGCTAAAGGTGAATAACGTCTAGCGGCAGTCAGGTGTAAGAAAGACTTCCCGCTATAGGTCGTAGCAGTCAGGACATAAAGAATAGTATCTTTGCAGTGTTCTTTGTAGTGTTCTTTACAGATGACACTGTTCTATCTCTAGTAGTGCTTTGTTAATCCAAATCTATATGGTTGCAAGAAAAAAGTGGGTCTTATGTACTCTCCCTTTAAAGACTACAGACCAAGCAAGGAATCCGGATGGAGGTCTGGGATCCCAGCTCGCAACATACTGTGATATGTATCGCACGAGACAGGCATTCGCCACCTACATCACAAGTCTATGTTTTAAACTCCCGCAAGACACTCATGTGTGATGGCTGTGCTCTTTACCGTGACACAGACGAGAGGGAGCCCTTCAGCGAGTCTCTGATCCCCTTTCAGATGAGCCTTCACTCGGCCCTCAAGGGCCCCCTGCTCCTCGGCAAGGCTGTCTCGCTGGCTTACCCCGGGGAATATACCCCCCCCCCCCCCCCCCCGTGTATAGAACCATGCCTTAACACGCTGAAATGAACTGCCATGTCCAGCCCACCACATATTAAAACACCTGTCCCCTCTTTCACAGCATTGCTCAGGTTTGTGTCTCTTCCATCGGACCTTTGAGATTGATAGTGTTTAAATGTTTGATCCTTAGGGTTGATTTATCTTTCAATGGAAAACGTTGTATATGTTTATTGGAAGGCTGATGAGCACAGTGGGCAAGAATGAGCTGGCTGGGACACTGTGCCTGAGGTTCTATTGATACACATTTTTTTACCTACACACACTGTTACACAGATATTGTGAAACAGCTAGAGAGAATGTTTTTTTTTTCTCTTCCTTTTTCTATAACTTTAATTGCAAGAAAACAAAGGCATGTGAGGATAGAACATTAAAAGGCTTGCCTCACTTGATTCATATTTTATCTATTTAAAACCTATACCACATAAATGAAGGTATGACTTGAACACTTAATAAAAAATTACAGTGTAGGCTATATCATCAATTATCTGATTTAAAAACTGAAAAACCACTCAAAACCATGACAGGGAACTTTAAAAGGTGCACGAGCAAGCATGAACAGACCTGGATTTGAGGAAAATCCTGACATCAAGCAAATACAAGTTGTGGTCAAGAGAAAAAAAAGTTGCAAAGTGAAGTGTCAGCTATGAAGCACTGTTAATCCCCCCCCCCCCCCAAACCTTCAACCTTGGTATAATAACAGCCATCTGATTGAATAACCAGGTACTCTATGGATCTATACTCTACTGATGGTAGGACTGACAGCCCCTGCACGGCTATACTATCCAGCATAATTACTGGGAATATAGTCGCTTATTCTTCCCCCATAGGTTCTGTCATTTTAGTTTGTGTTTTGGGGCAATTAAGAGGGTATGTGTACTTAGCACATATGCGCAGCGTGTAATTAAACATAAAAGACATGCCATCCGACATGTTTTTCTTTTGGTTGAGTGTTGGGAAATTTCTCAAGCCCCAAAGGTTGGAGTGGATTGGCTGTGTGGCGCGTATAAATAGCGTCTATCAGTCCATCTCCCAGTCAAAGTAGATGACTGTGTTTTACCTGAAGCATTCATTTTCAGCTGTTCTTGTCACAAGGAAAAGGGTGAGATACGTTACTTTATAATGAAGGATTGTTTAATGTGTATGTTTAGTTTGTCATATGTCAATGGAGCTACAGAAGTAATTTGTCACAGTGCAAGTTTCCATTTTTTTCCTTTTTCTCTCTCTCACTTTTTCTTTCTCCCATTCACACTCTCTCCCTCACTTTCTCACTCTCTGACTCACTTTCTCTCTCTCACTCACTCAAACACACACACACACACACACGCACACACACACACACACACACACACACACACACACACACACACACACACACAC
>JAOPJO010000111.1:6276797-6290412 GCA_027123675.1 Molva macrophthalma
CACACACACACACACACACACACACACACACACACACACACACACACACACACACACGCACACACACACACACACAGGCACACACACACACACACTCAAGCACACACACACACACACACACACACAGACTCACATGGGTGGGACCAGAATAAGTGAGTGAGCCCGGTGTAAACTAGAGCAGCATGGTAATGTCCTGCGTGGATACCGATAGACCTGATCTGTCTGTCCAGGAGCAGGTTCTCCACCCTAATGAGACGTGAGTCGTTTCTGGTTCATTCAGGGAGCAGTTGCTGCAGGGGTTAGTTTGTATCTCCATGCCATTTAAAATCAACTATAACGTAGGCCTACATAAACACACCAATGCCGTGCAATGAATCAGGAACTAGGCCTATTGATCGCTTTAATTATTGATGTTTTTTATTCAACTCGTCAGGGTTCCCCGATCGTGGAGCAAATGGTAAGAACACGACACACTTCACCATGCTAAACTTCAGACTAGATGACTCAGTTTGTTCTGTGTTTCTATGGGCCTTATTCCCCTACCAGCCATTCCACACTCAGAACCCCCACCCAGCTAGCGCTTAGAACCAAGATGGCCGCCCCTATGTGAATAAGGCCCATAGGAATGTCAACTTATCGAAAACATGACACCTCCTTCCTTTATTTATTCAGTTGAGTGACGCGCCCGCAGTAGACCTCCCCCCTCCTCCCATGCCGGTCAGCGATGACTCAGAAGAAGAGGAGGTGAGCAGCTCTCAACACCACACAACACACTATGTTTTTATTGTATTACTAATAGGTGCTGTAGGTAAGATTTAAGAGCTATAATTTGAACGTAATATGTTTGAAATGCCATATCCATCCATCAGCTAAGTGAGTGAAATGCTCTGCGAGAAAGTCTGTTCTGCTGCTTGCCTCTGCTTCATGTTTTTTTGAGACAATTTATATTTTCGATTGCTCCCCGGTTAATTTCTGGGGAAAACTATTTAAGCACTTTGGAAATCTTAAAAAGTGCTATACAAATGCTATTCAAATATAAAATAAATTAACTAATTAATTGCCTGTCTTGATTGCTTCTGCTCATTTCTGCTCTCTCTCTTTAAAACTCTCGAATCTTACCTACAGCAGCTTTAAGTTAACCTCCCTCGTGTTTCCAGGAACAAGCCGCAGTCGCCGCCAAAGCAGCAGCCGCCGCCGCCCCACTGAACTCGGAAGAGGCTGGCGAGGACGGAGCCGAGGAGGCGGAAGGGGCAGAAGCAGCAGAAGCGGCAGAAGCCGAACCAGCAGCCGAACCCGCGGCCGAACCAGCGGCCGAACCCGCGGCGGAACCCGCGGCGGAGCCCGCGGCGGAGCCCGCGGCGGAACCCGCGGCGGAACTCGCTTCCGAGCCGGCTGCCGAAACTGTTGCCGAGCCGGCTGCCGAACCCGCTGCAGGACAGGCAGCTGATCCCGCCGCGGCTGTCGAGCCGGCCGTGGTCGAAGTCCCGGCCGTGGTGGAGGTCCCAGCCGACGTCGCTCCTGTGGTGGATGCTGCCGCGGTGGAGGTTGCCGTGGTAGCGGTTGAAGCAGTGCCCGAGCTGGTGGTAGTAGAGGCTCCCGTGGAGGTCCAGGCTGGGAGTGCGTAGTTGCCCCTGTTTGTGACCTCAGTTTCTCTCCTACCAACCCGAGTGTTATATCTTAGTAGGCCATGTTAATAAGTAGCCTACTGATGTCGATTGATTCTTTGTCAGTTTGCCAGATCATTGACCAGATCACAGGCCGCATTTGGTCAGCCCATACTGATGTTTGTTTCTTAAATCATTAACTTTATGAAGTTTGTGATGCTCTGTGAAAATAAATGTGATGTCTGAATGCATTCATTGAAGAATGTTTATTGTATTACACTTAAAAAGGATCCAATTGAATAACAGGTAACCCTTTACAATAAGGGCACACTAATTAACTATTCATTTACATTAGTTAATGCAATAATAAGCATTAACTAACAATAACTAAAATTAACATTTAACTAATAATGGTGTAGGACTCATTTATATGGTGTTCATGTTAACTAAGGTATTCATTTATACATTTTTTAATAGTGCACAAATTAATATCCTCGTTATATAATGATTACCCGACCATAAATTAACTGTTAATAAACTGTTAGTTCATTGTTAGTTAATGCATATTACTACTTTAACTAATGTAAATAAAGAGTTAACATGTTTACCCTTATTGTAAAGTGTTACCGAATAACACATTAATGCAGTTTATCTTTAAGCAATCTTTAAACAATCATGTTTCCATATCAAACCTATAGTCTTATCTTAAAATGTATAAAATACATTGCATTTCCGTTATTTCACGTCGACCCTGTTGTTTGGATGGAATTAGGAATTGTCCATAATGCTCACAACTCTGCAGCCAAAAGATCTTCCCATGGGATCTCCATGTTCGTCTACAATGCATCTGCAGTAAATATACCATGGTAATAATCACTGCTACAAGCTCACATCTACAGATTTGATGGTCCGGACTGTTATTTATCACCACATATAAATGCACAAGGGATCAAGGTGGCTGTAGTCGGACAGCAGTAGTAGCAGAACTGATACACTCCCAGTGGCTTTGCTGCAGCTTTAATAGGATATAGAGGGGATAGGATAGAGCGCTGAGTAAGCACTTAGCCAGCCAGGGAGGACTGAAGCTCTTAGAATCCCTCCAATATATGTTGGATATAATACCGTCCCTTATGGGGAATACAAACCACCTTACATTAAGGACGACACCTCTGTTTTCGTATTTCTTTTTTCGTTCTTGTATTTTTTTTTACATTCCTGGATAACAAGTAAAGCAAGGAGAGTGCATTTTTCTCCATGAAGTAAACAAAAACTGTGGGCATTCACTTCTTTGCTGCTTCTTATTGATTATGTAGTGTCTCTGTTGTGATGTAAGATAAATACACGTGTTACGCTGTGAAAGTGGGCGAATGAAAGGAGGGTGGATGACTAGCAGCCTCACTTTCATCCTCCTCTAATCCACCTAGATCCTCCTCAGGGTCACTAACAACTTAGTCTCCTACCGGGGACTCTACGCTGTGTGTTATTACGCTCATGCTCGCCAATACATTTCTATTATGATCAATACAACCTGTCGGTGCTCCACTCACATCACACAAAGCATGGACTAATCGCTCTAGATTAGCTTGGTGGGAAAGGTAAGTTGTATATATATATATATTTTTTTTAAAGTTTTATACTATACACAGTTGGGATGCTGCTTATAGGGATTTAATATGCGAAGGAGGTCTTTCAGACAAACATGAATTATGACATCAGTTAAACAGATGGAGCATGGAAGATGTAATACATCATCAAGGGTGATATAGAGTGCTTACATTTCTTAGGCTGGCTGGAGCATAATTAAAGGTGTTTCTAAAACTTTTTGCAAATTCTAAAAGTTAAGAAAATGTAAGATGTAGAATGGCTATCCATGTAAAAGAATATGGATACCTGTTCAAATACCATGTACCTGTTTGGTTTAACATCATTATATAAAACATATGTGTCGTTTTTCACAGACTTTCATATCTACTTTCATATCTCATACCAAACGCGACTCAATCTCAACTTTACATCAAACAATTCCAGATAATGCTAGGGATGTTCCCATAATCCCCTCTAGTGGTCATCATCTCCATGTATAGTGAGTCTATCGTTGACATCTTACAGGCTAAACTAGACACATCTTTTGGGCATGACCACTGCACGCGTCTCCGCCCATCTCTGTGAGTCGGCGGACACCACCAACGTGGAGATGGAGCAGCAAAGTGAAGATGATGTGTATGCAACCCTATAACTCTAACACTAATGCTATAACCCAAACCCTAAAACCCTATAACCTCAACCTATAACCCTATACCCTAACCCTGTAACATTATAACCCTAACCATAATCCTAAGTAACCCTATTCCTTACCCATAAAGCCCTATAATATTAAACCCCAACCATAACCCTACAACCGTAACCCTATGTAACCCTATTCCCTAACCCTATATCCTTTACCTAAAACTAACCCTATATCCTTTACCTAAAACTAACTCTATATCCTCAACCCTATAATCCTAGCCCTAAAACACTAACCCTTTATAACCCAATCCCTAAACCGATAACCCAAACCCTAAAACCCTTTAACCCCATAACCCCATAACCTTAACCCTAGCCCACATTTATGGCTCAACCCCAATAACCCTAACCCGATAGCCCTATAACCCTAACCCTTCCTACAGCTACAGTACATGTTGTACGCTGAGGAACAGCAACACAATAAGACAACAACAATGACTATTGCAAATGAATTACAACCAACACTTGACGTGTCTGTTCTCTTCTAGAGTGGACCCCGGTGGATCTTCTCACCCTCTGCTGAACGTGAACGTCAACAACAACAATGAAGAGTGAGGAGAACAGGAAGAGAAACCACCACATACAGCCTTTGATGGCATTTCAGCTTGTGTACTAAATATCATAATATGTATGTTGTTTTTTTCCAACAGGGAAGAAAAAAAGCAAAAGAAAGAGTAGAAAGAGTTAATTACGCATTAATTACGGTTTATGAGACAAATATCCGTATCAGTAGAGCGCAGAAAAGCGTTGGTGCTCAGACATGGCAGATGTGTTTGTGTCTCTCTCTTCTAGGAAAGAGAAGGAGGAAAAGGAGAACAAAGAAAAAGAGGAGAAGGAGGCCAAGGAAAAAGAGGAGAAGGAGGCCAAGGAAAAAGAGGAACAAGAGAAAAAAGAAAAAGAGAAGGAGAAGGAAAAGGAGAAGGAAAAGAATAAGTGTGTTCATTATTCACTATTGTGAGTTTGTCTGTAGTGAACAAGATATTCTTTTCCCCATCAGAGTCAACACTAGGCCTGTTGTGTTTGTGTTTTCCCAGGCCCAAAGAGTTTTTCGTAATAAACCCCGCTGGTGCTCTGTACTACAACTGGCTGTTCATCATCACTCTGCCAGTCATGTACAACTGGACCCTCATCATAGCCAGGTGACGACCTGTAAGAGATGCTTCTGGTCCTGGGACTAAAGAAGAAATACTGGGATACACTTTTCAATCTTTCTCAGGTTCAAGGGTGCAGATTTTTTATTTTCTGGAGGGGACATCAATAATATCAAGTATATCAAATGATCTGCTGTAACAAACGGTTCAGACCGCTGAGCAGGATACATAGGGTTGACATAAACAAAACCTTTAAAAAGTGTTTATGTGTGAATTATTTCAAAAGTGGAGTTGGCTTCTATTAAAAATATTTTTACAATGAAATCATTTATTTTGAAATAATTTATATTGGGGGGAACAACTTCATATTTTTCCGAAGTTAGAGGGGACTTATCCCCTCCGTCCCCCCTGGGATCAACGCCCACGCACAGGATTGTACCTTAACCTTGTAGTTTTCCAATACAACACAAGAACATTGTTTTTTGTATTTTAATTTGTAAAGTAAAAGCTGTACATCAGCAGTAACATGCATCCATTAACATTATGTTCCCAGCTTTCTGTTTAGTCCATTTACCCAGGGGAAAGGAGCAATCTTGCTTTCGTTGTCTCTTATAGGTCATATTTGCAAATGTATTGTTCACATTATAATAATTAGGTTTTTTTTTAGTTTGTAACCTTTACTGAAGATGGACATTCTTGTGGTAAATGGTTTAATAGGATCTAGAAGTGTAATTAAATGGCTATTTCAATTCCTATTAATTACATTTTAATTTGTATAATTCCTCTTCTGATCCATATTTTCTTCCAGGGCCTGTTTTGAGGAGCTGCAACATAACTACTTCATTTATTGGGTTATTTTGGACTATACCTCAGACTTCATCTACCTTGTGGATATGGCCTTCAGAACCAGAACAGGTGAAAGGCAAATGACTTCAGGCGATCCGTCCTGCATCTTAAAATATGTTTTCAATTGAGAGGGTATGTCATCAGCTGTTTAGCGTTGGGAATTGGACAATAAGGCCTTCTCACATTGGTGTTTTCCATGCAGGTTACCTGGAGCAGGGACTGATGATAAAAGATGAGAAGCTACTGAAGGAGCACTACGCTGCTAGCTTTCAGTTCCGTCTGGACGTGGCCTCCATGCTCCCCACGGACATCCTGTACCTCTTCCTCGGCCTGGACTACCCTGAGATCCGCATCAACAGGCTGCTGAGGATCGGCCGCATGATGGAGTTCTTTACAAAGACAGAGACCAAGACAAACTACCCCAACATCTTCCGCATTGGCAACCTCATATTGTACATCATCATCATCATCCACTGGAACGCGTGTTTTTTCTTCTCCTTCTCCAAGTACATTGGCTTCGGTGCAGACGACTGGGTCTACCCGGCCTTGGATGACCCTGAGCAGCCTGCGTTTGGACTAGCCATGAGGAAGTATTCCTTCAGCCTGTACTGGTCCACTCTAACCCTGACCACCATCGGAGAGACTCCGCCCCCAGCTCTAGATTCTGAGTTCTTCTTTCACGTGGTGGACTTCCTGGTTGGGGTCCTGATCTTTGCCACTATTGTGGGTAACATCGCCACCATGATCTCCAACATGAACGCCGCCCAGGCCCAGTTTCAGTCCCGCATTGACAACATCAAGCAGTACATGCAGGTTGGTATGAAATAACTAACAGTGACTTATCCTCATGTCAATCATACATATGATTTGATGGTTGCTGTTTGTTTGATCTCATTGGATTGTGTTGGCGTCTGTCCCTTTACAGGTGCGAAAAGTCAGCAAGGATCTGGAAGACCGGGTTATTAAATGGTTTGATTACCTCTGGAATAACGGCAAGGCCCAGGACGAAAGGGAGGTGCTGAGGTATCTCCCAGACAAACTGAAAGCTGAGATCGCCATCCAAGTCCACATGGATACCCTGAAGAAGGTCCGCATCTTCGCGGACTGCGAGGCAGGTCTGCTGATCGAGCTGGTGCTGAAACTCCGACCACAGGTGTTCAGCCCGGGTGACTACATCTGCAAGAAAGGCGACATCGGCCGCGAGATGTACATCATCAAAGACGGCCAACTCGCCGTGGTGGCCGATGACGGGGTGACCCAGTTCGTGGTCCTGGGCAGCGGCAGTTACTTTGGCGAGATCAGCATCCTCAACATCAAAGGCAGCAAGGCGGGGAACCGACGCACGGCCAACATCCGCAGCATCGGGTACTCTGACCTCTTCTGCCTGTCAAAGGATGACCTGATGGAGTCCCTCACAGAGTACCCTGACGCCAAGGGAATGCTGGAGGAGAAGGGCAAGATGATCCTGATGAAGGACAATCTCATAGACCTGGACCCGGCCAACATCAAGCCGGAAGTCAAGGAACTGGAGGAGAAGGTCAACCGCCTGTACAGTATCATGGAACTGATGCAGATCAAGTTGAAGAAGGTCCTCGTCAAACACAAGAGCGCAGACGTGGCTCTGAGGCAGCACATCCGGGACCTGGAGATCCTGTCAGGAGAAGAGGTGGAGGACGAGGAGGATGGAGAACAGGAAGTGACCCAGGGAGAAATGGTGGCAGGAGAGGAGACGAAAGAAGAAAAGGTGGAAGTGGAAGAGATGAAAGAAGGCGATGAACAAGACGGTGACACAAAGGAGGATGTTAAGAAAGATGAGGATAAGGATGGTGAATGAACAAGATGTAGATGAAAATAATGAAAGAGGCTACTAATGAAGTAGAAAAAAGAAAGACATTGGTTTACTGGAAGCGAGGGTTACATGAAGATCTGATCTTGTGCTAAGTGACAGCCACATTATTGATGTGGTGTTGTCGTTTTGTCATCTTTCATCATCTATTTCTAAATATGGATTGCATTTGACCAAATTAATATAATTCAAACCAAAATTTGTGGGGAAGCCAAAGAAAATGCTTATAAATATTTGACTAAAATGATGATTGTATTTATTTTCATTGAAATGTATTTGTTGTGACTTCCATATTTTAGAAACAGTGCTTTACCACTGTCATAACTGCATCTATCTAGATGTCTTCTATCTGTCTGTCATTTACACATTTCATATTGTGCAACCTGCTGTAAAAACAGGATCTTTTATTTCCTCTAGTGGCTTCAAATTAACCATTTCCCTTCATAAAATTACTGTTTGGCCTCCTGAACTTTCCTTCTAACTTTGTTCTTTCTATTGGAGGCCGAAATGAAGCCTGGCTTCGTCTAGGGATGTCATACACATTAGTAGGGTTAGCTTATTTCCCTGGACAAGGAACAGACCTTTGAACTTTGAACTTCATGAGCTCCCTTTAAAAACACATTTTAAGCCCAGATCCAACCACACAAGCAGCTCTGTAAAACTGTAGCTGTGGTCATCATGACCCAGCCTAGTAAGACCCAGAATGATGGCTCCATTTGTCCAGAGACAGGCCAGACATAACCTTTTTTAAAAAAAAATGTTTAAGGTTTTAGTTTTGCATTTGTAATGCTTTATACAGAGTAAGATAGACAGGAAGGTATGGGAGAGAGAGGGGGAGACATGCAGCAAAGGACCATGGGCAGGAATTGAAGCCGGGTCGCTGCAGTAAGGACTGAGCCTTAATGGTACGCGCTCCACACAACATGAATTACCATGAAGCTAGACTTTCTAACCCAGTGAAACGCTACAAATCTCTCGGAAGACGTGATGAAGTAACAGGGATTAATAATGAGTTACCAGTCCACTCCACGCTAATCTGTTAATCGGAGTAAACGCCAGGGTCATGAAGGAGTTAGTTCATGCTGCCCAACTAAATTAGAAGAACGGGTACCTCCGTTATAGCCACAGAGAAGCCTTACCATTGGGAATTTCTACTGTTAGTTAGGGTGTTTGACTCAAAAACAGAAGGTTCATGTTTGAACCCAAATGTCTTCAGTCTAGGTGTAGATGTCCTTGATGCAAGATGTGTTAACCCCCTACCTGCTCATTAGATAGAAGTATCTGCTTAATGACTCAATGGCTATATCGTCCTTCGATTAGTGTCCTCACTCCAACATGCTGCATTTCAGCCGAGAACTAAAATGTTTTGTGAGTGGTTATTGGTTATTGGCCTTATTCACCCTAGTGTCCATCTTGGCTCTGAACACTAGCTGTGTGGGTGAACTGAATGTGGAATTCCGCATTTAGTTCCCCCACCCAGCTAGCACATAGAACCAAGGCTCTCGGCTCATCGAGGGTTTTCTTTTTGTAAACCTGAGGTGATAAGCCAGAAAAGGTCAGTCAGCTCTCAGGAAGAGCAGGTGTTGAATACCAATATTGATTGCAGAGCTTAAAGCAAATCATCACTGCTTTTTTCCATCTAGGTGAAATTGGTGAAAAATAGCTACTTTGAAATGCAATGAAGTATTAACTGCGTATTGACTCGTATGTGTCCCCGACCGCCGTATGGTGTAGCTACAATAGATTAATGATATATAGCTGTGTGTGTGTGTGTGTGTGTGTGTGTGTGTGTGTGTGTATGTGTGTGTGTGTGTGTGTAAACATGTCGGTGTGTGTGTGTGTGTGTGTTTAAATGTTCGTTTGTGTGTCTGTGTGTGTGAGTGTGTATGTGTGTGTGTACCAATTTATGCGCGTGAATGTGTTGAATCTCTGTGTGTATTTGTATGTGTGTGTGTGTGTGTGTGTGTTGGTGGGTCTGTACATGTAAGTGTGTGTTTGCACGTTACCAATAAAAAGCTTTCCCATCAACAGCTGAGGAATGTCATGAAAGTCTCATGACAATATCATTCAAAACAATATCCCCCCCCCCCCCCCCATACTATTGGAAAATGTTTAGAATCCATAGTCCATCTGCGTGAGTCGCTGAAGATGACGTGGGAATTTCTGATGCGGGAAGTACTTCTAGGTCTGCACAACAAATGAACAACGAGGGTAATGGAAGACATAGCAATCACTGCTCTGTGTCGCTATCAGCTGGCGAGTTTGGTTTCTAAGAGCAACGTGCGTTCCCTTACATCATCAATCAAGTCACGGTGGCAGAGAGACCGAGCCAGCGCACAAACACTCAGTTTGAGGAGGAGGAAAACTACTTTGGTAGCTAAATTAAAGAAAGGAAGCTGGGTTTGTTGTGTTCTACGCTGAGAGACTTCACAACACAAAATGGATGCTATTATAATGACATGTTCAACCATAATAGCGGAGGGCTATTGCTATGTTGTTGTTGAATGTTTTGAATGGAATGTACAGGCTTCATGTAAATATTTAATGTAATGCATTTTAACATCCATGCTCTGCATTATTCCTCAACTGGTAGAGCACGGCGTAAACACTGCCAGGGTAGGGGGTTTGATGCCAACTTGTGCCACTGATGTTGAGAAATGTATTTATAGGCGCTTTAATCAAACACATCCGCTGAACAGTGTACCCTATATGATTTTGTTTAGTATATATTCATGTTCCATGAATATGGAAAGGAAATGAAAAGGAGGAAGTTCAAATGCTTCCTCAAACATCATCATAACCACACACATGTTGGCGTGAAGATGCGTTCCATCCTGTGTAAACCTTGAATAAGCTTAAATTTAAACAGACTAATGGTTCCCTCTTGCTTGCCATATCAAACTGAAAGACTATTAACAATCAGAGTGCAAAATATGCTTGAGGGTTGAAATGCTGACTTTTAGGAAATATAAAGTGTAAAAAACACTGTTTGTACGTTCGGAAATGACTGCCTGAAAAGATAATTTCAGCACTAAGTACGCTAGGCTTGCTGCCTCGGATCGACTGTATTGCAGACTCAATGCAGATTCAATGGAAAGCATTTGAGCTGAAAGCTGTGTAAAGTGAAGCTGAATATATCGTTTTATTATGCTCCCTTCAGATCCAATAGTCTACAGCCCATTTCTTGTGGAAACAAATTGCTACTAGGAGGCAAACATCTTTGAAAAGGTATTTTTCATGGCGTGTAAAGATTGGCAGTTGGTTATGGTTGAAAAACAAAATACATATTTTCTCTTAAACTTTTTTTTAAACTTTAGAAATGACAAAACACGAGAATGTTTGATCTGTGTGTTTACTGTTACTGCAATTAACTTTTCTACTGCATCTGTTTCCACATCCGTTGCCCCGGTGATGACCAACAGCATGAGAACAAATCGTCCTGGGGGCGCTGTGGCTTTGGAATAGTTTGGACAGAGACACATTGTTGACATTTGTGGAGATTATCCTGGACATGGCACGCAGCTTTATTACAGAGAACAGCTTCAAAGCACTGGGGAGACAAGGTCAGGGAGGGCTGCAGGAGACTGGCTGTCCGAGGCCTGCAGATATGTGAATTCCATTTAAATGAGAGATTTGTGGCACCGCCGTGGTCCTCTAGTGAATGCTGAGACCCTTCACGGCCGATTACTTTACATGTTGTAGTTGTGATAATCAACATTCCTTCAAATGGACGTAGGATGTAAACAGATGAAGATGGAATACTATTTTCTTTTTCATAATAGCTATACTTACATATGAAGAGACAACCTCATATATATTATTCCATCTTCATCTGTTTACATCCCACGTACACTATGCATCAAAGCATGTTTAAAGGTGCTGTAGCAACGTCTCCGGCTGCTACTAACACTGGGGGCCCCGGGAAGGAAGCTGCAGCAGCAATGTTTCAATCGTACCTCCCCTCTTGTTCCGAGAGCTCGTGGCTGAGGTACAGCACCGGGTGGTCCATGGGTCGGTCTGCAAGACAAAAGGAAGCTTGAAGTTAGGGGTGTGTAAGAGCGGCTCTCCGCAGAGAGCCTTTTTAACCCCCTTAAACGACGTCTGACACTGCCCGGTCCGCTGGACCGGATCTGAAGAAAACGTTGGGGTTAGGTCGCTCATGGGACCGGTCAGCTCAGAAAAGGCGGGGATGAACCGTCTATAGTAGCCCGCCAGCCCCAGGAACCCTCACCTGCTGTTTTGGTCTCAGGCCGTGGACAGGCCGCGACAGCCTCTGTCTTTACCACCTGCGGGCACACCTGCCCGCTGCCCAAGTGGTATCTCAGATACCGCACCTCCCTCCGTCCAATCACACGCTTCCTTGAGTTGGCCGTGAGCCCCGACCCGCCTCAGTGACTCGTTCACCACCACCCGCTGAACATGTATAGTGCCCTTTAATCTCCTTGGATCAGGCTAACTTCACCAAACTGTCTCCACAATGTAACGGTCAGCTGTGGAATAACATTTGAGAAAATCTGTTCAAATACATCAGTGAAAATAAATAAGAACCCCTCATGTTGTGGTCATTACTTAGTAGTTGAAATGACAACAATAGATAAACACATTGTGTGTAAATTAGCATTTTACCGTTATGGTCAGAATCAGTGTGAGGGGTTTATTGGAACCTCCACAATGGAAGATTAAGATGGCAGCAGTATTTCACAGGAGGGACATCCTCTAGACAGCTTTCTCACTGCCCACTTGAGTCGTTGTAACGTCATGCTCTCCTGGTCATTTATTTTATTTTTCTTTAAGAAGAAAGCCCCCAAGTCGATTTGATCAAAGTATAATAACTTATTTTTGGTTTCTTTTCACATTTTGTCTTACACATTGCGAATTGCGCACGGCATTCAGTTGATATCGAGGTGCATCTTATTTAAAGAAAGGATCCCATATGATATTTATTTTAACTGGTTTCTGGTTTATTTCTGGTATAGTATTTTCGTCTCTGTCAAAAATATATTTTGTGCAGCTATGTAGATTTTTATCAAGTGTTACCTGCTTATGTCAGGCATTATAATATCATCCCCATCTTGGCCTGTGAGAACTTTACATACACTTCCATCTTTAAACACAATCTGGATGTACAAGAAAATAATCCCTGAGCGGATTTTAAAGGTCCCTTATTTTCCAACCAGGTGTGACGTTGATTAGCCGTTACTTCCTAATCTACCCTCTAGTGACATCACACATGGGAGTGTCCACCCAGATGTATGATAGGTTGATTGAACTACCTACCCACTGGACTGAACCAACTGGTAGACTGATCTATCTGTCATGAAGCTGGTTGAACACTCCCACGTGTGATGTCACCAGAGGGTAGATTGTGAAATGGTTTGTGATGGCGTTCCAACATCAAACCTGGTGGTAAAATAGGGGTCCTTTAAAGGTGTTAAAAGAGACTTTGCCACTGTAGTCCCTTCTTCTACAGAGTCTCAGCATGTGGGATCCTATTTCTTTATATCGTGAAGGATACAAATATGGCATTGTTCAATTCATTTTTGGAGGAGAAGTCAGCATGTTTTTTTTATTCTGGCACAACTTGATTGATTTGCAGATAGTACAGTAGTATAACAATATCATACAAATAATAAAAGATTTCGATTTCCTTGCACTATAATGACCATGTCCATGTCACATTGGTCAACCACACGGTGAGCCATGTTGACCGATGATGACATGGACATGTCATCAACAACACCGTGAGCCATGGGCTGCGTCAGGACTGGGCTGAAGCCCTGCATGTTTTATCAATAGATCAATAGATCCGGATCTCATAAAACAATGTAAATAAATAAATTAAATAAACTAAGAATAACACAAAGATTGCCCTGGATATCTTAATCTGTCATCCGCTCGTGCATTAAAGCCCTCAATAATAATATGTGTGTGTCTGTGTGTGTGTG
>JAOPJO010000111.1:6316562-6334536 GCA_027123675.1 Molva macrophthalma
CACACACACACACACACACACACACACACACACACACACACACACACACACACACACACACACACACACACACTCGGGGGAGATCTCCCACATGGCAGCATGTTACACCTCCTGCTGTGTATCATTACGCTCAACTTTGACAATACAACGGTTCCAACATCCCCATCCTGCGTCCTTGTGAAGGAGGAGCCCTGTAAAAGCCACCTGGGTGGCGTGTAGCATGGACATTGCTGCAGTGTTCACTAAATAAATCCAATTACAATTCATTTTATACATCGGTGCAGAAGTATAGGCTAAACGCGGCGTTCGATAGCTTTGGTCCGCGCTCCGGATCAGCGCATGGCCGCCGCGTGTCAGAGACAAGACGCGTGAGGACGTGCGGACGGTTGAGGAGCGTGCCTGCGTTGATGAAGAGCAGCCCGGTAACAACACACTGGCCGGCAGGGCCAATGAGCTAATTTCTTTTTTCCGCCTCTGCCACCAGGCTTGATCAATGCTTCACACGTGTCTTGGTCGTGGGTTTGTCTTGTGTTGATGTTGTTTTGTTGCGTTCAGCCTCTTTAATCCACCACCCAGAGTTTTTTTTTCTTTTCTTTTTTTCTTTCATGAATATAATAATCATCCCGCCCCGCCACCCCCCTTCAGCCCCCTCACCCGCTTCTCAGCCTCCAAATGAGATTAGCATTTAAAGTGTCATTAGAACTAAAGAATAATGATCATCTGAGCCAATGCAACATGGGACCCTCTCTTCATCCTCCTCATCCTCATCTTCTCTGCATCTTCCTTCTCATATTCCTCCTCGTTCGGCTCCTCCTCATCTTCAACATTGTCCTCATCTTCCCCCTTCTGCTCCCCCTCCTCTTCCTCCTCCCCCCCCCTCCTCTTCCTCCTCCTCCTCCTCTATACCTGCTTGTGAAGGTGTGTGCGATATCGTGAAACCTTTAGTTGTGGTTTTCTTGACAATGTGGGATATGTGGACTTACATCTTTTTGATCTTTTTATCACATTAGAAAAAAAACTGAAAAAGAAAACGAGGCTTGGGGAAATAACTTTGGCGGTTTTAAATGTTGTAGGGGCCCACGCTCTGAGCTGTATTTCACGTGAATAATTCAGATGGGTAGTTTTCATTCCTCAGTGTGACTGGTAGTGGTGACCCTGCTGTAATACCCAGAACCTCTTAGCCTCCAGGCCTTGAATCGGCAGCTGCACTTAGAGCTTTCCAATGGAACCGCAGCTGATTGAATGCTGTTTGGCGCCACGCAGACCTCTGCGTGTTTGGTGTTGAGCTGGATTTGGGGCTTGCGTCACCCGGCAGGGATGCAGCAGGAGGCCCTTCGACCGACAAAGAGTTTGCGGCAGTCAGTTTGTCAATTTGAAAAAGTCCGTTCTCAAGTCTTTTCATGTTTCTCTATCTATGTCCGTCATTTCAACAACCGAACACATTTCTATTTAAAGTGTGCTCAAGATTTGCTTGATGCTTGGCCAGTATCTTTGATTCCGAACTCCCTTGTCTCTTAACTGAGTTTTATGGTTTCGCTGCACACACTCGTGCCAAGCAGGAGCGATCCTATTTTGACACAGATATATACACAACGAATACACGCCAACCTGCAAGAGGTTGTTATGCGCCGAGGTGGTTCAGTGGAAACCGAGTTGCGGAGAAATGGGTAGATTGTTTGGTAGTGTATGATTTAGCCTTATAGATGGGAACTTCTAAATATTGAATTTGTTGCTGTGAAAGCTAACGGCGTAAATCAGAGCCAAATTGCCTTTGTTTATTCTGGAGAAGCATGTTAAATATGAATACAAAGAAATGCTGAAAGATTGTGGAATGGCTGCCAAAAGACTACAGTGTGCTTTAATCCACCTGCTGATGTACCGGAGAGGTTATTTTATTTTAAATAAAAAATTATTTTGTATTTTTGTGTCATGTCAAGTATAGGTGTGGTATTTTCAAAGGAAATGATAGTGTGATCAGTGTTAAAATGCAGATATGAGGTGAAATTCTGTGTTTCTATCTGAATGTTTTATTTGTGATTTATTTGTTTGTTTAAGTGTAATAAAGTGTTGGAATGAATGTCAAGTATTATCAACAGTGCCTCTCTGTTTCAGCTATAATTTTGTTGCATGTGTAAAAGAATAACGACGTAGCTTTATTAACTAGCGTGTGCTGACATATGCCAAAGTAAAAGTAGTGTTACATTTTATGATTATTATTATTAATTGATATTATTATTGTTGTTCTTATGCTTATTTGTTTCGGAAGGCTCTTATTGGGAGGTTATGTTCAAAATGTTATTATTATGATTTCTTCATTGTTTTCATCATATTACTGACCTCTAAAAGATCTGTTGATCTTTTATGATATGTATATATGTATATATACATATATACATATATATATATATATACATATATACATATCATAAATTCAAATATTATTCTATAGAATGTGAGAAGCACATTTGTAATATTAACCTTCTCCAGTATGTCAATGCAGGCCTCATATGTTTTATTCATAAACGCTATGCCCTGTTACTGTCGCTATTGTTTCTTTGTTTTGTAAAGAAGAAAGAAGTAGATTCAACCAATAGATATCAGTTGTTGTGTTTGTTATTAAGAATGGTTCTGTGGTGGCCTGTGTGTTTGTCCTCGCCTTGCTGTACAAGTCGTTAATAAACACATTTATCTTGTTTCCTCATGGCAGCAATGCCTCTTTATCTGTTTCCTACTATATATTTTTTCCATTTGATATAGCATCGTCTGAGGGTGTTGTAGGTATGATTTAAGAGCTTCCATTTTAGTGTAATTTGTAGGGAATGCCAGTGCCATCTGAGAGCTATTAGTGAGTGAAATAGTCTGTGAGTATATCTGTTTGACTGGTTGACTGCATGCATGACTGTAGCAGACAATTTAGTGTTTAGAACGCTCCTGGCTAATTTCTGATCAATCAGGGCATCTCCGCTGATTGGTTCGGGAATCCATCTTGCCTGTCAAACACAGGTGCGTGAATGCAACATGTCTCAAGGGCAGAGAAGAGGTGGTTAGATGAAAAGTAGGGTACATATTTTTTGTTGTTCATTTTAACTTTTTCTGCTGTTTCTCTCTTAACTGCGCTCAAATCGTACCTGTGCTACAGCAGCATTAACAGACACTGAATGATAAGAGCAACATACAGTAAATTCAGATACATTTCATTAAGGAGGTGATTAGGGCATCTCGCTCAAAGATGCCTACAGGGAGTTCTGCAGCCACTGGGGATCGAAACCAGTGACTTTTGGTCAGGGAGTGAACCACACTAACCATTACACCATCGTGCCTCCGGCATTGTGTTAACTGAAGCAGCACCTGCCTGATTCCTTCACATGAATAAAACAACGCCAGAGAAGGTGTAACAACCAACACCCCCATCGGCCTTATCATACACTATTATTATAGATATGGAGGCCTTTTCTCTTTTAAATCGTCCATCCATCCCCACCTATATATCATGTTCATCCACTTACAGCTTGCCCTTAAGTGGATGGAGAAGATGGATGGTGGTGGGGGGTGGATGACTGATCCACCCCCCCAACTCCCTGTAGGCATCTTTGAGCCTTTACTGTATGTTGCTCCATGACACCATGACACTGTTGACCATCTCCACACATTGCGATGTTTGGGTTAAGATGAACATTAAATTAACCTTAATTACCAGGCTTTCCTTTGGTGCATGACTTTCCTTTGGTGCATCCACTTATTCTGAATGAAGATCATTCAGAATAAGTGGAGACGTAATCCCTGTTAGGATCTTTCTAGAGAAAAACAGGTATCATTTGAAAGGGGCTATGTGTAAGAATCAGAAATTCCTTTAAAAACTCATTACTGACCCCTGGGGCCGGTAAGTGAACTGCAGCCTGCTGGAGCTCCCGCATTGAGAGCACTGGAGTGCGAGCTCCGTGGGTTGAGACAATAACAATCATGAACTAATGTTAGTTATAATCGTAAATTAAAGTTAGTTATAATCAGTCAATGGGAGTCACCTGAGTGTATAAACATCACATAAAATGTACAAGTTATGAAATAATAGACGTTTTTCCAATTATCCACACTGAGACGTCACTACCTTCCTTCTTTCCGTCAAAACCGTCCCAGTTCGGATTCAATAGAACTCAGCCCACAGCCTGTTCTACACACCGGAGAGTCGGGAAGGTCACAAAAGGGAAATTGCAACCTGTTCATATGATTTAAAGAGATTTGAGCATGTACAAATCGTACACGTTGTCCCTTTAAAAATATAATTCAATCATTTTGGGATTCGACATCTTGTGACTGTCAACACTCATATTTAAGGAAGCGCTGCATACACATTAAGAAGTACGTAGACTGTAGTGTTTTATAGTATTAATACCTATTACAATTTGTTTTACAATCCAACAATTCCCTATCTTTACTGTACTGTGTGTCACTTAGGTCTCAAGTTAGCATATAAAACGAGAGTCCTGCTTCTCGTTTCGTTGTTTATAAAGGTTGACATTTTGGATAGCATCATCAACTGCAGTTTTAATAAACCCTCTCCCTTAACTCCCTATCATTTCTGTTATTTCTCTTTTTAGATTGAGAAGACTCAGGAAATGTAATCACGAATCTGAAACAGAATCTCTCCCACTGGCTTTGAACTCCCGGCCCTTGGTGTTCTGAACGATGGGTGAACTCTCCACTCCACCCCAAGGAAGAGCAATGGAACCCAGATCTATGAGTCTCATACAGGCAGCAGCAAGACCAAAGATGAGCATCGCTAAATAAGGCAATTCCTCCCCCTCTTGGAGCTCGGACCTACTTCACATTGCTTTATAGGTGCTGTCTGCTGGCATGCGTCAGCGTCCCATCAAGACTCGTTCTAAAGAAGTGCACTCTATCTAGCTGTGTGTACACACACACACACACAGCTGTAATTACCAAACCTCCTGTCAGGTAGTCAATGTGACCGAGTGGTTCTGGTTCTGCTCCGGTCCATAGTGTTTTTGTCCTCCTCCCTTAAGTCAAGGATTTTGATTTTGAGGGCACTCTGACTGTGGCTGGATGTATTTATACAACTTCACAAGGTAACAGCGGTAGTGAGGGAAGTCTAGAAAGGTCCATTATGCTGCGTTTTATTATCCCCAGATCCATTTGTCATTCTTGAGTGGAGACTATTGAGTTTGAGATGATGAATGTACCCTGCATTCTCATTGGCTGAGGGATCCTGGCGGGAGGAGATTTATGAACGAGCACGTTTCTTTTTTGGGCCCATCTTAATATGGTTACTCTGCACAGGGAACCAATTTTTTAGGCATCCCTCCACTGGCCTGCATAGAGAAGCAACACTTCATAGTCTTTATAAGGTCAGGTTTATAAGGTATAATGTCTTGTAAGGTAGTGGACGTCGCTCCAACAGACATTTATCAACTGTGGTTACGGTGAAGTAATAATATTTGCAGTATTAACATTTGCCTTTTTTATATGATTTTGTTTGTTTTCATTTGTGCATATCTTATTCTTAATAAGTACATATATACATATACATACATATGAATACATACTTATATCTTAATGGTTTCTCCATAGTGATGTAACCCACTAGAGTGATGCACACACACACACACACACACCCACACACATACACACAAACAAAACACCATCCAAACAATCAAAGACAGACACAAACACACACAAACACACACAAACACACACAAACACACACACACACACACACACCTAGACACACACATTCACACACACAAACACACATACACACACACACACACACACACACATACAACACCAGACACAGACATGTTTCTGGGGACCACGGTGTATTTCTAAAGCAGAACAGATTCTGGAAACGTCCCCATAAGACGCCTCTAGTGCCTCCCCTGGAGCTCCTGAGGAAAGCAATACGAACACTTTGCAGAGCCGGTACTTGAAGCCGGCTTTCACAATGCCACCCCCTCCCACCAATTTACTGTAACATAGATGTTCAGTTTTGTGAGGGGAAGGACAGCACAGTGAAAAAACATGCAATAATAAACGTGCGGTGAAGCCACCGGTGCCCGGAGCACTCTGCTGCTCTTTGATGTCTCCAAGATGGTGGCGGGCCCTACTCCAGCGTTATGCCTGTGTGCAGAAACACCTGCGACAGCAGCCGTTCGTCACCGGTGGACAGTAGGAGTGATGTAATGGATTAGAAGAACACAGCGGTTCTCCATCCACTCCCTAGAACTCTAGTACAAAGTGGTCGCGGTAGTGGTAGGGGTGGCAGTAGCTCAGGAGGTGGAGCGGGTTGACTTGTAGCCGGAAGGTTGCTAGTTCCATCCCTAGCTGAGTGTCGAGGTGTCCCTGAGCTAGACACCTAACCCTAACTGCTCCTGACAAGCTGGCCGTCGCCTTGCATGGTTGACTCCGCCGTGAATGTGTGTATGAATTTGTAAGTCGCTTTTGTCAAAAGCGTCTGCTAAATGTAAATGGTCGCAGTCTGTTCAGAACTATGAGGTCCTACTGTTGCATGTCCTATAATATGTTGTTATTGTTACATTAATTGTTAAGAAGCTACTTATTAATCAGCTTATGGGAATGAATCTTACCCTCATTTTACATAGGTAATGTTGCTGTGGGTATTTATGCGTGCACATGTGTGCACATGTGTGCACATGTTTGCACATGTTTGTGTATTTGGCTGTGTATGTGTGCATGCAACAACCTTTGTGTATTATGTGTCCGTCTGTATCTTTAACAATCCATACTGAATGGTGTGTGTGATTAAAAAAGTGATGGGAAAGTGAAGCATCACTGACATGAACCTTGGACATGGCCCCATCTGAGAGGTCAGAGTCGGGTTATTGCATTAGAGCTGGGAAATCCCAGGGCAGGAATTGAGAAGAATCGGCTGCAATAACCTGAGTTGGCTACTGTTGCCTGGTTCCATTTTCATAGTGGACCGTTGCTTTTATTTCAGAAAATGTAAATATACAGTATGTAAATATATATGTAAATGTCAATGTGATTAATTTCAGAAATGATAACATTAGATATTTTGTTGATATATGGACTGCCAAACCACAAATGTCCCCTTTTATCATTTCAGAAATCTGGTCATCTTCTACAAGGGAGTTGTATATTAAATATTATGTTTCATGCATTTATGATTTATGCAAATTAGTTTGCTTCTAATTATTTTATAGTCATTGCCACTGTATAGAACGGGTGTAACCAGAAGAGTAACCAGAAGAAGCTCAAAGAATAAAAACAACAGCGTCTATTGTGTGATCTACTCTAGATAGCCTTTTTAGCTAGCAGAGCACTTGCTAGCATATAAAATATCTCTCAAAGCAAACTTCTGTAGTCCGGCCAGGAGCCCTCTTCAATGGCAAGGCCATCGCGTTTGTGGTGGTCGTCGGGGCCTCCTTGTGTTTGTGTTGTGGGTTGTTGTGGTTTATCTTTAAGCAACTGATGAGAAGGGCGGGAATAACTGACAACTTATGTCCTGATGGAATCCTGGAAGCCCCCTTGAAGGGAGACACCGAACCCTCTTCTGCTGCCCCTCTCGCTGGGGAACACAGCAGAAACAATACAACTCTCTAGACTGCAGCTTTAACTTTTCTAATTCTGTTTTAACACTGACATTTTTAACCGGATAGTTTCCTAGGTTATTGCAATTACATGCCATAGCTGCAAGTTTTAAAGGTTTAAAGTGTATTACCTCTACTATCTATTCCCACATGAATATTTATGGATAAATAAGTAAATAAATTGCCTCACAAAGGGAGAGCCATTGATCAGCCCTTTGAATGAAAGGCTTTATCTCCACCGTCCACAGAAGCCCAGGCCCCGATCCCTATAGGCAAGTAGTAGACCGAGAAGCGTGCTGTCAAGTTTGGTTTGTTGTGCACGTAAGCACCAGGTTTCCTCCTCTTGAACCTCCAGCAGACAGACAGAGCTGAGAATGGGGATATGAAATGAAGACAGACCCTCCCTGACAGGACCAAATGGAGGACATACTCTTTGCATACAAAATATAAGCAGGTAGACAGTAATAGAATAAACAAATCCCAATTAATACACTGGCGGAAAATGGATGTCATTCCAAGAGCCAAGATTGAGACACAAACATTCTCTGATCCTGTGTGTGTATGTGTGTGTGTGATCTCCATTAGGCTCTGATGAAGTAATGCACAGTAAGGCACTAATGTTTCTCTCAGAATTATGTTTGCTTAGAATTACATCATTTGTATTCTTATTTTAGTTCTCTTATCTTCCTGTCATTTGAGGTTTGAATGTTTCACTTCTGCACCTCTATTCAAGGGTCTCTGTTTATCTAAAGGTCTCACCTGTCTTGGTGTTGTTAAGATTCCTATTGCTCTGCTCAGTTGCTTTTAGGAGTTGAAACATGGGTATGATAACTCCATATTTCACTGTTCTCAGCCTCACTTGTCACTTTGGATTAAAGAACCAACTCACATTCCACACAGACAGCTTCCAAGAAAGATGTTAATAGCACAACATGTGTTCCACTTTCTCCCCAATTCAGATTGTTGTTTAACTACAGAAAACATCAGGCGAAAAAAATAAAGGAGACCACATCTGAGAGTCTTCAATGTCAATCTTTAAAAATAGCTCTGTGGTTGTGAGTTGTCTTGCACCTCCTGATGTTCTCTAGGAGATCGCTCAATGGTTGAATTATATCTCTCTACAGATCTCTCCATCACTTTCTTTATCTCTCTCCCCACCCTTTTGCCAGCTCTCTCCATCTTTTGCTCCATCTTTCTCCATCTCTCTCCCCATCTCTCTCCCACCCTCTCTCAGCTCTATCTCCAGCTGTGTTAATCTCACTCTTTCTCTATATCTCCCCAACTCTCCCTCCATCTATAATTTTCCATCCACATCTCAGTGATGCTCAAGGGACCTCCATTTGGCCATCAACACATTATTCATTACTCATTGCTAATTCAGTCATTTGTTAATTAAACATTCAGTAATTTCTGAAAATTAAAAAAACATTAATACAATTATGTTAAATGACTTCTTCATGCTCATCTCAAACCAATGGTGTTATCGATCGGTTGAACAACATCCCCTACTGTTTCATTAAAATCACCTGCCAGCAATATCGTAATCACCAAATATCCACCCAGTACCCAGTACTGGAAGACAAGGTTAATCAGAAACCAACGTCTTCATCATTCAATTGATTGTTATTGAACACATTTTCATTTTCTAACTTTGAAGTATCTGGTAGATGAATGTGTTATTAGTGATGCGGGCAAGTGAAGCATTTAATTGAGCGGAACAGCTGGAGCCTCCTTGCTCATTAACCAATGACAGGTAAATCGTTATTAGGGGTCAAGTGTTCTTGCGATCTGAAAGCCTCATTAGTCAAAGCAGATGTTCTCAACTATGTCAATTATCGTGAGTAATGGTGATATCGAAATAAACCGGTGAAATCGGAGATGCTTAATATCATATATTTGTTATTGGCTCGCGACACACACACAGGGATTTGGTTTTTAATAGCATTTTTAGGTACAGCATTACCAACATTGCAGTAGACTTAAATGCTTATACAATATTAGTAAGACGACGGGCAAACAATTCAAAGAAAACAGGAAAAGAATATCAAGCATTATGTCTGCTGCTCACCTAGCCCAAAGCCTTAATCCCTCTGCCCACCCTAACTAGAGTTCCTCCCCCTTAACCACCTGATCAGACCAACCCCTTTTCTTGACCTATGATCCTACCCAGAGGCTGGGTAGGATCATAGGTCAAGAAAAGCCTCCATCCAGCTCTCCGTCTCTCCCACCAGCTCTTGCGGTTTCCATCTTCCATCTATTCCATCGGAGAAGGAAGATCAATCGTATCTCCCACCTCCACTCATCAAAGGGAGAATGGAATGTTATGTCAACAGATGTGGAGCTCATGCCTTCCTGTCACATCTTGCAAAATAAATGGATGTCACTGATTGGTATCTCTGAGCTCCTGCGATTGTTCGGTCCCTTCCAATAGTCCTCAGCAGAATAAACGGAGCAACAACCCAGAGGCACAGATACAATATCTAAAAAGGAACCAGAGACAGAGGATATGGGGAGTGCTTGAGACCGAGAGCGTCCTATCGGGGAAGATCCCCTTCTGTTATTAAAGTGCAGTATGGTAGACAGATGAGGATATGTTGAGAATAACACAGATGCATCAGGAAGGCTGGATGTAGGAACGTGTTTATCTTCAGTTTTTTGGCCAGGAAATCTCCACCAATATCTCCTTTCTGGACAGGAGGCTGGAGACATGCCGAGTGGAAACCGTCTTGCTCAAATATTTTGACGTGACAAATCCAATGCAGTAGGAAGGAAGACAAACATTAAGAGGTTTATTCTACCTTGTCCACCTTTGCCCATCTGATAAGACCAGCCCTGGGAGAATTACATTTATTGATCCAAATTTTCCATTTGTCTGGCCTATTTTCTTTTTCCTGTCTACAAAAAAGAGAAAGAGGCATTCCACGCTATTACCTAGTTTATTCCTCATTCCTCAGAAAAACAAGATGGGTTGTGTAAGGTAGAATGTCCTCAGTCATTATTCACAAAGCGTAGCCTAAAGGATGAATGCAAGCACTGTATACATTACTGGATAGTTTGTTTTTTCTGGTAGAGCTTTTATTTGTTTGTCCAGACAAAGGTAACTGATTATTTCATTACCTCATTAATTTCATATCAATAGTTTAAACTCAATTTCCCTTAGTTTAGAATATATCTTTATCTAATAGTTTTGATTTAATTTGAAATGACATGATGAGCATGATGATGCCATAGAACAAGCCCTCATCAACAGTGGAAGCAGAGATTTTGGACTGTGTAATTTTGCCCCACTAGCATTCTATTCATAAAATAACAATGAGCAGGATGGAAAATTGGACAAGTTCATCGTGTGATGGTGTCCCATACCGGTAGCCTCCTGAGACCATTCAGATATTCACATTTTCGTTTACGCAATCTACAGAGAAACAGAATGTGACCAAACCACTGCATCCACGGAGGCTGCCAAGGCAAAACTAACATCTTATGGAGATCTTTCAATGACTGCTTTGAGTCACCAGGTCATTCATTCTCAACTTTTTAGCCTGAATGAGCCATGCTGGAGTTGAAGGCAGAATTGTTGAATTTATATATAAACCTGCAGCCTTATGAGATGCCCCGGTCTTCTGCTCAGCTTTCCATGTAAAGTGCTTTATTATTTTCTGTCAATTAACACTTTTCATGACCCTCAACCTACAATACGTGTATTAGAGAAGGCCAACTATTTCGACTATTTCAACATAACGATTTAAGTGTTGGTTAAGCATCGTTTTTCATTAACTTCATTAACTTAAATCCTAAACCGTGCTCACTTATTTTTAGTCACGTGTACAACTATTGGCCCAGTACACCAGTGCTGCGTGCGCACATACTTCCTGGTCTGTAGCCAATGACAGAGTCGGAAAATCTGCTAGCGAAGCGACTATGTGTGAACTTTGACTCTCGGTTGGACTGACTGAGCAAAAGGTAGGCAAGTTAATGCACGCTGTTACAAAACCTATAATGAAGTTACATTATAAAATGTGCATTCGCAAATGTTGTATGTTGATGCACCCGTGTTGGCTACGTTAAGTACATTGAAGACAAAGGAAAGGAGAATGTTATTGCAGGCTTATGTTGGCAATCATAAAAACAAAACCTCTAAAAACTAAAGGTCGGCAGATAATAACAATGTATTCTATTTGACAGTATTGATGTAGTATGTCCACAAAGGGAACAGCTATAAATGGGGATGCATGGGGAAAAGTTAAAACCAAGAATGCTATTCCTGACAAATACAATTACAAAAATTGAGCATGCACATACACACATCCAACTCATAACTGGCATGTAAATCATTGATATCAATATATAATTAGTTTGAATGATTTCCATTTATGTTTTTCACGTCCACATCTTCACCTTGCTACTCATGCATCATGTATCTCATGTTCCTGTTACTGTTAATCATATAGGACGCGCCATGGGTCGTCTTGATGGGAAAGTAATCGTGTTGTCCGCAGCGGCGCAAGGGATTGGACGAGCGGCGGCAATAGTAATGACTTTATAAATTGCTCTCGCAGTTGTGGTTAATTTCCCATTACCATTGTAATATACACAATTTGTTAGATCGTGTGTCTTCTGTGCTGAAGAGATACGTATAAGGGCAAAGTCATCTCTCCTCTGAAAGCAGGGCCTGCATCACATCACCCCTTTGTATACCGAGTCCCGTCACTTGAAGAGCCCAAGGTTGTTCAGCATCACGCAGCTGCCTGCAACCCAGTCTGAGTTGTGCAATGTTTTATAACAGTGAATTTATAGGGATGAAATTATGTTTAAAGTGGTTGTGAATCATTTGAAGACAATGTCTTCAGCAGAAGAAAACGTCTTCAGCATATAAATATAAACCATTTAATCACTGTTACTTAAAATAAGACATTAAGTCATTTAGAGAACAACAGGTGTAAAATCCTATGTGTTTTCCAGTCTCTGCCAACCAGTTTATGTACATTCTAATCGGCTCCATACGCGAGTCTCGTTCTTTTCTTTGCCTTTTTGGAGGCACTTTGACGGCATGACGAATGGACACTAACAGCGAGAGGGTACACTAACGCCATGGTGTGTGTGCGGACGTGTGGAGCTACGTCAGAGCAGCGGTTAATGTTGATGTCAGCGTCAGAGAGAGGGTTAAGCTTCTCGATTTGTTGTGTTAAATACCCTAACCCTGGTCCCTGTGCTCAGCAAGACTTGCTCAGCTAACAGGCCGTGCGACATACAATAGACAGCACAACAACCAGCAGCAGAGACCTGTGACTCTTAAGGGTTCCCACCTGGTTGATATCCTTGTAGAAACAGCACCAAACTTCCATACCCCCTCTCAGGGAGACTGAGTCATTTTATGTCCATTTCCTTGGGAGTGATGCCTTGTGTGCCACACACATGTATGCATTTTTGATTGTCGATGCTTTTTTCATAATAATGTGTTTTTATTCATTTCGTGTGGAGGAGGCTGGATCCCTGTTGCCCGCTAGTCAGGCGTGAAAGCCATCACAGACGAGGCTCCCATGGTCTGAAGAGCAGCTTCCCATTTACTCTCTGAAGACACTTGAGGCTGTAATGGTCTAGGATGTGTTTAATGGGGCATCGCTACTATATACTCATCTGTTGGCCCAGCCACATAATCTTGTTTTTTTTCTCAACGACGAGGAGGACAGAATGTCTTTCAAAACACTCAATGCTGTGAATTTGATGATTTTTAACCGCCGGGCGGCGGGCGCAGTCAGCCGTAAACGGTTGAGGTAATATTAGTTCCCGTGGTGACGTGACTTACGTGTTTTATTGTCCAAGAAAAGAACAACATGATAGCACCATCACTGTTCATGTGTTTTGAAGCATGGATAACAATATAATCTGTACACACTGAAGATTAATGCTTGGATGTTCTCCACATTATGTCAGTGAACATTAAATATTTTTTTCATTTGCAGGCGTTTGCTAAAGAGGGAGCTAAAGTCACTGCAACCGATATTAATGAAGAGAAGCTGAGGGAGTTGGACAGCATTGCAGGTACTGTTTGCATGATTCTTTCTGGTGCATCGCTGACATCTGCTGGACAGACTCAGCACACATGGGTCTTGTCAGCTCAAAATACATCTTTGTTGTTCCTTAAAGGCTGTAACATAATATCATTCATTTCAATATATTCTTCCTAATTTTCCAGAATTATTTGTTATTTTCCTATTAAATTAGAGATCGTCACATTGCAATAGTTGAAATTAATGCCAGTGTTTTTTATTGAACTGTAGTAATGGTCATATAATGGTCCCTGATCATTCAGATGCTTCGATTACCTGATGATATTTCACTGACTAGGTATAGTTTTAAAAGATTGGCTATTTCGTCTCATAGTTATTTTTCGGTTAAAAATCTTGCAGATAAAATGTAGATGAATATCACCAACAATTGTAAAAAAAGTTTTACGTTCTCTTACTGAAGGTATCAGGACCAAGGTGGTGGACGTGACTAAGAAGGACCAGGTGGAAGAACTGGCCAAGGAACACATAGATGTAGATGTGTTGTTCAACGTAGCTGGGTACCAAGTCTTCTCTGTCTCTGTCTCTGTCTCTCTCTCTGTCTCTCTCTCTCTCTCTCGCTCTCTCTCTCTCTCTGTCTCTCTCTCTGTCTCTCTCTCTGTCTCTCTCTCTCTCTGTCTCTGTCTCTCTGTGTCTCTCTCTCTGTCTCTCTCCTTTCTGTGTCTCTCTCTCTCTATCTGTGTCTCTCTCTATCTGTGTCTCTCTCTATCTATCTGTGTGTCCCTCTCTATCCATTTGTGTCTCTCTTTCTCTCTCCCACAATGCTCTGAGAACATAAATTCATCCTGTCGCCGCACAAAGTGCGTTCCATCCCCTGCTCCCCCTTTTTTTAAACCTTTAAACCGTACGACTTAAGGTCCTCCATGACCTCCTCCTTGACTTCTTGCAAACACCATTTCAGTAATATGGTCATGGGGGTTGTTTCTGTTGCATCCAGCATCCTGCTTTAATCCAAAGCGACTCACAGTGAATCTAGATAATAGTCATGAAGGGCATCTTGCTTTAGGATGCCTACAGGTTGGGCTGTGCATAACGGAGGATTGAACCCAGAACTTTTCGGCTGGGAGGGAAACGCACCTAATCACTATAGCCCCCTGCCGCTCATCTTCCTTCCTCACTGTAGTCCTAAAGTTATATATTGATATATATATGAATGTTTCAAGCGATCCTGTGCCCAACAGCTCATAAAGGTTTGTTGTTGTTGTCGTTGTTGTCTCCTAGCTTCGTGCACCACGGCTCCATCCTTGACTGTGAAGAGGCCGACTGGGACTTCACTATGAACCTCAACGTCCGCAGCATGTACCTGATGACCAGGGCTTTCCTGCCCAAGGTGACCCTTGACCTCCCCTGCCATATGCCAGCCTCTTAGGTCAGCCGCGGTTGATGAAACCGGTGTTGGTTGTTAATAGAGTGCCATATGTTTAGTGTTTTTATGTTGTTCTATTGGTTTGTTTCTGGGGATTAGCTGCATTACACTGAGCCTGGGGAGGGAACAGTCTTGTTACTACCTGCTAATCTGTCTTTAGCTATACTTTAGCCACAAGCTAATGCACCTGTCCTAGAGACTTGAATCATAACATTTTGTCCCTTTTGTAAAACCTTCCAAAAAACTGTTGATACAAAAAGCAGTTGGGAAGGCTTTAAAGGGAATTGAACGTGGTGACCTCAAACATGTTTACATGGTTATTATTGATCACATTGGTGGTAATTTATCTTCTACTGTGTTCTAATTCTAGATGTTGGCCAAGAAATCAGGAAACATTATCAACATGTCATCAGTTGCATCAAGCATAAAAGGTAAAAACAATAGTATTGATATCAATACATACCATCTAGTTTGAAAAGGCAAATAACACTTGACCAATCAAATTATATTGATATTAATATATATGATATAATATCACATAAAAAGTAATACTATACATAGCAATAATTTAAATAAAATGGTAATCCTATACATATATATGTACTACATTATAGAAAATTCTAAAGATATACTAAATTATAGTTAATTATGAGGATAATGAACACACTATACCAGATAAATAACAGTATATATTTAAAATGACAGCAACGTGAGTAGGAAAGGTTTGCTAAGCCATTGGGCAGCTGAACAATGTTATTGTAATCCTCTTATGTATGTCATGGCTGCTGTCTCCTTCAGGCGTGGTCAATCGCTGTGTCTACAGCACCTCCAAGGCAGCTGTCATTGGACTCACCAAATCAGTGGCCGCAGACTTCTTGGACCAAGGCATTCGCTGTAACTGTGTCTGCCCTGGTAGGTATATAATGTTTGTTTTATAACCCCCCCCGCCCCCACATGATGAAAACTTTCCCAGATAGCGGCAGTTTACTTAAGTTGTCTGTTCTTTGCGAGGCCGTCTTCATAGAAGAATCTGACTGGCAGTAGACCCTGACACACACACACGACACCTAGGTGGCTTTGTGGGCCAACACACAGGATGCAGGGATATGTTGTAACACAAGATTGTTTTTAGAATGGGGACAACACGACCCCAAGAATAACAGTAAACCGGTGAACAATCAATTATTCATGTGTGTGTCTGTCTGTCTGTCTCCAGGCACTGTTGATACTCCATCCCTAAGAGGCCGGATCCAGGCCCAACCTGACCCAGAGCAGGTAGGGCTACTCTTAAGCAAGCAGCATACTGTATGCGGAAAATAAGTTTGGCGAGGTTGCAAGAACAAAATGATGTGATTGCAGAGAAAATTAAAACATTTTATTGGGCTCTTCTTGCACTTCAAATAAATTGTTACTTGCCAAACACTCAGCAGATTACGGTATTGGGAACATTGTGCTCGATTGGTCACAAAAGCAAGGCAGCCGTGATTTATTCGGTTTTGTTTCCGCAATCGGAATTCTGGTTTCCCGTCTCCATGGAGACCTCCAGTAATGGAATGATCAGTGATCAAACCTTTGAAACATTGAGTATTAAACCAGTTTATCCACAAAGAACTTATATGAAGTCAAATAGCTGACCGCTCAGGCCTTGTGATTCAGCGATAACCACATGATTGCAGGATTTGAAGATTGCATGATTTGAACTCCATGTAATAAGTGCTGTGTATAGTGAGCTCCACATCTGTACCTGCCGCAGGCTTATAAAGACTTCATGGCAAGGCAGAAGACGGGGAGGATGTGCACCGCGGAGGAAGTGGCTTACCTCTGTGTTTACCTGGCTTCAGACGAGGTAAGCTCTGCTCGTGTAGTGTAGCGCCGAGGGCTTTTGTTTTGTTGACGCTGGTAGAACTAAATAAGGCTGCCACGGTTGAACAGTGGTTGGCACACAGTGATGTCGTCGATGTTATGTTTTGATGTCTTTAAACTATGGACCTGTTTTTGTTAAGATTGGATTTTCTGGTTTACTGAACTGAGGCCCACTTTGTCACACATTGTGATATCCTAAGTAAAAGTGTATTAACAGTTGAACACCTGCGAAACATGTCACTGATATCTTTGCCATAACAGTGTTGTGCAACTGTAATAAACAGTTGCATTTTCAAATTTGTTTTTTTAATATCGTTTTAAACAACTGAAGCATTTCATCACATGCCATTTCTTTCATAAAACACAATTATTCTACCAAACGTTATCAATGTGTTGCAGAGTATGTTTATAAATACGAGGACCTTTTTACTTACGTGTTGTACAAGTCCTTGCAAAAGTTACTTGGCTTTTGTATGCTTTTAAAAACATAAGGCCAACATTATGGATGGCTCTGGCGCCCCTTGACCGAGACAGTAAAGACATGATTCAAATAGGCCGTTGACTTGTCAGTGGCGGAATGAGATGGCTACCAGTCTGATGAGTGTCTTGGTTTCTCATCAGTCGGCCTACGTGACTGGAACGGAGCACATCATTGATGGAGGATGGCGTCTTTGAAGTATTTGTGAACCATTCAGTTCTAATAACTATTTTATTCAAATAGTTAGAACTAGTTATTAGAACTAATTCATAATTTTACAATTATGTATCCAACCCATGAATAATACGATTTGAAGATGTCATTCCACAGAGATGTGATTTCAAACTGTTTACGTAATACTGTTTATTTACTCATCTAAACTTGAATTGTCAATTTAACACAATTGTGCCACAAATGAGTTGTCACTTTGTCCAAAAACATTTAATAAATTCGTTTTGATTAAATCAAGTGGTAAACACGTATTTGAGATTCCTACACTATAGTCGTATATGAATGGAAGAGGAGTACTACTACCGATTTACAGTGTGTGTGTGTGTGTGTGTGTGTGTGTGTGTGTGTGTGTGTGTGTGTGTGTGTGTGTGTGTGTGTGTGTGTG
>JAOPJO010000111.1:6434637-6451690 GCA_027123675.1 Molva macrophthalma
ACTACCATCATCGTATTTTGAGAGAGAGAGAGAGAGAGAGAGAGAGAGAGAGAGAGAGAGAGAGAGAGAAGGAGAGAGATAGAGAAGGATAGATAGTGAGGGAGAGAAAGAGAGAGAGAGAGAGATAGATAGAGAAGGAGAGATAGTGAGGGAGAGAGAAAGAGAGAGAGAGATAGATAGATAGAGAAGGAGAGAGAGAGGGGGAGAGAGAGAGAGGGAGAAAGAGATATAGAAGGAGAGCGAGAGAGAAAGGGAGAGAGAGGGACATAGAGAGAGAGAGAGAGGGAGAAACGGAGAGAGAGAGAGTCAGAGAAAGGGAGGGAGAGATAGAGAAGGAGGAGATAGAGAAAGAGGGAGAAGGTGGACAATATGAGAGAGTGAAATAACGAGGGAGACAGAGAGGGGAGCGGAAAGGGGGAGATGGCGAGAGCGAGGGGGGAGCAGAGAGAGAGAGAGAGAGAGAGAGAGGAAGGTTGATTCAAGCTGGTATTTGTAGAATGACATTTGGAGAGGCATACACGGTGATTCAGACCTTACCCTTTGCACTGTGTATTTCCTCTGCGTATGTGTTACGGTTTGAGTGCAGGGGGCGTTGCTTCAAACTCTATGGCTGTGTGACAGGGACCCTGAAATGCGTATTTCAGGGGTTTGAAATTGCACTGCAATCGCTCACCAAGAATACCAAAGTTTGGAAGTCACACAGGGAAAATCATTCTGCACACGCAAACACACATATACACACAATAAAACAACCTATACACATACACATATACACCCCCGCCCCACCTTATCCACTACCACACACACACACACACACATACACATACACATACTCACACACACAATCGCTGTGATGTTCTTACCTTAATATGTGTTGAAAAATGTGTGATGTGTATTAGCATCCAGGTGTGCACAGAGCAAACGGTACAGAGGCAGGGTAGCACTGCCCGTTATCAGAGCTTATCCGGATCTGATTGAACACATTCCGAAAACAGAATGATTATAGCCAGAAGGAATAAGGATGGCTGCCAGTTAAGGGAATTCAGTTATTTGACCTTTAAGACTCATGAATCACCATTATAATATCTAAATGTTAAAGTAATAACTACAGTGATTTGAATGAATAACTATCTCATATTTATTCTCATGGCAAAGTATATTAAATAATTAAGAAATGCTGAACACACGCCTCACAATACTTTTGTAATGATCTGATTGGGTTGTTCTGTGTTTCGATTCCATTAGATCACATCAAATCAAATTGGATCGGTCCAGATTGCAGTACATTGGACTGGATCATTAGATTAGATTAGATTAGATTAGATTAGAGAAGATGGAATAGGATTATAATATATTGATACATTATCCCCCCTGGTGTCAGTCAGAACATCGCTAAACCCTTTGAGTGCAACAGTGTTTGAAGCTACAGTGTGTACATGTGTTAGTGTGTTCAGTAACCAGCCATCGGTCAAATGGTACAGGACTGGGGGAACAAGGCTCTCTGGGGTTGGGTGAGCTACGAAAAGAAAAACTAGAGCTAGTGTTTTTTTGATAGTGTCTGTCCACTTAAAATTGTGTCAGGAGGTGAGGGAAGCAGCCGGCGTATGTGTGAGCATTTTTAATGATGTTGTTTGACACAGCAGGGGGCTGGGTAGTTGTAAATGTCAGGCAGGACTACAACCTATATGATGTACAGAGGCTATGTGATTAATGTGCGGACTGAGAAATGTCACATATATCTGTGGCACGGAGGCTGTACATAAGAAGGCTTTTATTGCTATACTCCCTTTGGTGGATGCTTTTATCCTGACGGTGTCCGTGTCTTACATGTATTGGCTTCATGCACACATGAAAATGTAAAAATGTAAACTGGTGTCTAACTATTATACAACTAATAAACTAAAACAAAATTCTTCTGGTTTCGTCGTCCTCCATCCTTTGTTGAATAGGTAACAATATGTGAAAATCAGCTAAGAACGTGGCTTTCTGTGAAGTAACATCCTCTTTTTTTATTTTCTGTGGGTGGATGAATGTTGTTGAATGGAGCCACAGGCTCGCAGCTTTGTTACTTTGGGTTTTCAAACAGCCGTGTTGGTAATGATCATCTCCACAGAGTCAGAGCTACCAGTAAGAAGGACACTGGATGTGCCAAAATTGCACTGATTTATATTCATCCTTTTCTTTGGGCTAGGTTTCCAATTTGCCTTGAGATTATTATTATTTTTTTAATAGCCATCAGAATAATTTGTATCAACTGAACCTGATATTCATTGACTTATTCCAGGAGAAGGGTAACATTTGCATTTGTTTGCTTCTCATTCTTCATGTCCACGTTTCTAATAAAAGGCCCCCAGAATGATTTGTTTGTGAATTGTGGCCCCTGCTTTTTGTGGCGTGCACAATAAGGGGGCCATAACGTTTCATTGTAAACCGCTTGGAAAACAATGAGTATTTATGCCCCAATACGCTACAGTGCATTCCATTTGAACTGGGAAGACATTATTTCTGAGTAACCAGTCGGAAATTTCAACTGGAACGCCACCTGAAGTCGGATTTACGTCTCTGAAAGTCAGAAAAACTTCTCAACTCCAACCTCAGGATCCAAGATGGCTGCTGTGCACATAAACAGTAGTGACAGCTGTAGTCATTTACTGTTTATCAGTACTTCTGGCTTTTTTTGTGTCTCATTAAATCAGTCCTACACACAGTTTGTACTGTCCAACTTCCATCTGTGGACATGTTGCTGCAGTGTTTTTATCCGCAGAATACCAGCGTTGTCAACTGCTATTGCTAACTTGGCTAGAACTGGTATTGCTAGTAATAAATGGCATCTTGGGTTTCCGACTTGTTTTACTGGTACAAGGTCAACTTGGGTGTGCCGTCGTGCACAGCTCTGACTTCCGAGATAAATGGAACGTACCATTAGTCTTGCACAGACAGATTCTGGAAAGTCTGCCGTTGGCAGTGTTTGTTGTGGGGCGTCGTCAGACAACCCAACCTAACTATGCAGGACTGGAGGTGGGCTCCCTGAAACTGTAAAAGTTGTACATTTCTGTAATATTCCTGTCCAACAGGGACAATAAGGGACAATACAATAAAGTAAAAAAAAGACCCACGCCGAAACAGGAGAAAGTTTCACAGTCACATAACTACATGTTTTGTTTTTCTATCTTCAAAGGTGTTTAGATAGATTCTTTATTAATCCGAAAGGATATTTAGACAGCCACTAGCTCAATACAACACACAATTAAATAAAGGATCAATACACATCATAATAAATGGCTTGTATAAAGTACCTACACTATACATAAACATAAGATACTATAGAGAACTTTGAAATACAAGATCCAGTACATATTGAGATTGATAATGCAGTAGATAAATAAATCATCCACACTGCAAAAATGATTGTGCAAAGACAGGGCTAATATAGCCAGGGAAAATAAAGCACAATCAGAGATCAGAGCCTAAGTCCCAGTACTCATTTCCCCTAGCCTCACTTGGGAAGAGTTGAAGAGCCTACTGTCTCTTGGGAGAATCTCCTGAGTCTGTCCGTTGAGCAGCCCTGTGCCAGAAACCTGCCGCTGAACGTACTTCTCTGCTTCCTTATGGTGGTGTGCGGTGGGTGACTGTCATTGTCCATGATAGACAGTAGTTGTGTCTTGCACAGCCTCTCTTCAACCGTCACCAGAGAATCCATCTCCATGCCGACCACAGAGCCAGCTCGCCTCACCAGCTTGTCCAGCCGCATCGCGTCCCTCTTCTTAACGCTGCCTCCCCGGCACACCGCAGCATCGGGAAGAACGCTGGCGACCACGGACTGGCGAAACATCCGCAGGAGATTCCTGCAGAGGTTCCTTCTCTGTGAGGTTCCTTCTCTGTGAGGTTCCTTCCCTGTGCTGCTAACCACAGTCCCTGATTGGGGGGGCAGCAGGGGGGCGCTGACCTGATCTGATGTGCTGATCGGTGTTGAGCCCATATTCATATGTATATCTGGTTGGCCATTTAATCCCAGCAATGCCACTAAGCGATCCGTACTAATAATAGCTGCAACAAAGACCTCTGATGGCAATTAGCTTAAAAAACGAATGACTTGACATATAACTCCCACTTCCCTCACCCCCTTCTGCTCTCGTGATGCGAGGAGTGCTGAGGTGACATTTGAAGCAGACTAAGGTAGCTCAGGACCACAATTACGCTCTGACCAGCGCCCTGCTACCAGATGCTAATGGCTTTCCGCCGTGAAACAAGTGAGGCGAGGGGTTTAAGGTCATACTTCTTTCCCCCCGCTCCCAGATAAAGGTCCATTCACGCTAATTGAGCTGAATATAAGCAATAGAAGTGTATTTTGAAGGGGGAACGAGACAACGCGATGACATATGGCGACACAATAAGTGGCTGCCTCTGGGTTATTCAGCAGGGAAGTCCGTTGTGCGCTCGCTCTGTTGCCCTGCATGTCTCACCTCTTGTCTTGGTGAGCGTCTGGTGGCGAGGCTTGGAGAACCAGATATACTCGCAAAGTCTTGACTTTGCGAGTATATCTTGTGTTTTCATATTCCCAGCCGCTTTCTCAGACAGGTAACCATTAACCTTTCACTGCCGTCTCTTTCCATGTTTTTTTTCTTTCTGTGGGCGAATACAAGCCGTATCCTTTTCACAGTGTTTCCCTGCTCCACTTATTTCTGATCAAATATACGACTGTCCGCATGTGTCCTGCCGTGGCTGCTCATGCGTTCATGCTTTCTATCCATAAAGAGGGTAAACAAATGTGAGCCGGTCCAGACTAGTCTCTTGTCTGTTTTGTTTGTTTTCATTTTACCTCGGCTGCATTTTTCTAGGCTTTGGACTGTAAAAACATTTCTTTATCTTCCATTCTCTTGGGCTGTTTTAAATTGTTGAACTGTGCTTCATGGCCACAGGTTAAACACTATTAGAATTTGTGTTGTCCTCACACATTTAGTCCCATTCCAATTATTGGTCCGTTATTTTCTTTTTTAAGCAAAGCAATCCAGTAACTAAACAACTGATGGATAACAACGGATACTAATTTTACCCTGAGATGCGGAGTGGTTATAGTTTATAGGATTACGCTTAGCAATATGTAAAGTACCATTTACATTATTTTTTACCATTAAATCATTAACAGATGTTTTATCCAAAGCAATCTACAGTGAATTTCAGATACAGGGCATTAATGAGCAGGTAGGGCTTAGAGCATCTTCCCCTTCCTATCCAAGGTGGCGGTAAACAATTTCCATGTTAGGAGCAGTGGTGTAGAGGGGATTTTTTAAATGGGGGAACGCTATTTTAAAGACATCATCACAAAGAATGCCACGCGTGCGCACACACACACACGCATGGCGCACACACACACACGCATGGCACACACACACACACGCATGGCGCACACACACACACACGCATGGCGCACATACACACACGCATGGCACACACACACACACACACGCGTGGCGCACACACACACACGCATGGCACACACACACACACACACACACGCGTGGCGCACACACACACACGCATGGCACACACACACACATACACACACGCATGGCACACACACACACACACACGCACGCATGGCACACACACACACATACACACACGCATGGCACACACACACACACGCATGGTGCACACACACACACACGCGTGGCGCACACACACACACGCATGGCACACACACACACACACACACACGCATGGCGCACACACACACAAAAGTAGACTTTAAATAATCGCCAGATACAGAATCGATACTTTCTTAAGCTACTGTATTACAAAAAGTAACATTATGAACAACATTCATAATGTGTGTGGCATTGCTTCATTTAACCACACACAAATCATTCGTCAAAATAGCAAACACACAGGATCCCACCAAACGCATACAGTCAGTATCTAATTACATGGGGGGGGGGGGGTTTCCATGACATTCCATGATTTTATTTTGACAAAGAAGACAATATTGGAGAGGTTTGCTTGATGTGTGCACTTGTCATGGTGCAATTGCACCATTGGCAATAACGTCGTTTTAATATTGCAATTGCAAAAAAATATGTAAATATTCCTTCTTTTTTTTCTGAAAATAAAGTCATGCTGGAAGAAGTGGGGGAACGGCGCTGCCCACGTCCGACGCCCACTCCATCGCTGGTTAGGAGCTTAATCTCCATCTGCTGCGCCATCGGCTGTGATGGAGCAGCGATTGGTGGAAACCTGCTATTGGTATTGATTCAATTCATTACTAGAATTACACTCTAGCAAACTATATGCGTTTCAGGACCACCTTCTGCCTGTATGGCGAACCCTGCCTTCAAAGCAGATTATTTGATTGGTGCATTTCTCACACTGTAGTGTTTCCTAAGATACAGTACTGAAGACGGTATGGTTGAAATAGGCAAATTAATGAACAATTCATTAATTACATGTCTAACATCCATGGTAGGAAATAATAATAACATACGTCAATACATCATGCATGTTGTCGAATACATTACACTTTTACGTGGCTTTTAGGTTGTGTTGTATAGGGGGTTACAAAAAAATATATATAATACATTTTTTCATATATTATGAACTAGTCGCCCTAACAACAACTAATAATAATACAAATAATACAAATACAAACGTATGATCTACTGTATGTGGACCATGGATATTGATACATTGAGTTTGAACAGAGGATTCTGAAATTCAGCCAAACTTTCCACATTGGAGTTCAGGAATACTCTGGCTTCAACATTATATCTCGGGAGGGTTAGGGTGGTCCGGCAACCCAAAGGTTGCTGGTTCGATCCTCGGCTCCTTCTGGCTAACAGTCAAAGTGCCTGGTTGCCTAACCCTGTTGTTGGGGTATGAATGTGTGTATGAAAGGGTGAATGTGAGGCACTAATTGCATAGCGGCTTGAGTGGCCACAGGCTTGAGAAGCGCTGTATAAATTAAGTTAATTCACCATTTACTCTGTTGCTTTTTGAAAATGGAAAGATAATTATATAATATTCTCCACGAGGCACTTTGCTGTTGCAGGGACATCAGATTGGAGAGCCGAGCGAGAATGCAATAAGACAGTAGATTGCGGTCGAATCTTTCCTATAATTGCAGAGCTATTTTTTCCGCTATCTTCAAAGTAAATCAGGAACCAGAACTTTCTTTCTCTCTCACGTCTTCAGAGGGAACTGTCCTCTTTTGTTTCATCCAGATTAAAAGAAAATCAAGTATTTTAGATGGTGGAGTTTCTATTTACTGTTTGTTTATTTATTGCTTTGTTTTTGCATTTAAATTATCTGCATTCAATTGCATTAAAATGATTGTGAATGCTTCTGTACCTGCTAGATTGTCTTGCTTTATATTTGTGACTGGAATAGGCCTCGTCTCAGCCAATGGTTCCGGATTCCTCTTCAAAAGGCTTCATTTAGTTTACATTTCCATTGCAGGTTTGATCGGTTACTTTCCGAAAGCTTTTAGAATTTGTATTCCCCTGGTTTCTTTTCAATTTTAGAAAGGCGGTGACTGGTGCAAAACTGATCCTTTTCCATCTCATCCCATGCCTTTTACTAAAACACCTCTTTCCCTCTAGCATGTAACACGGCCAATGTGCATATTGTAGCTACCCTTCAGATAAATGCAATGTTTAGCATGCTGAGGCCTTGATCGTGATAAGACATGCATGTTTTCTCCTTGTTTCCATAGGGACAACGTCTACCTATTCTCAATTGCTTTAGTATGGCCTACAGTTTAGCAGCACAAAAATAGTGCTGAACTGGTTTCAAAAAATGTTGCACAAACCGCTGCAAGCCTTAATTTCTATTGGTGTTGGTATCTTATTGGCATGCATTGGAAACAAGTAATTGTGCACAGTGCTGGTGGGGGAGGAAAAAGGCAATTGAAGATTTCAGCCTCAGCCTTCAGACCTCCCCTGGGCTTTCAGATGCTGGTCAATTACACTGCTCAATACAGTCGGACAGCAGCAACAAACCAAACATTTCCAACAGTGGCAATTGACCAGTTGATGCCACTCTTCTCTAATTGATTTCCCCTAGTGGGAGATGGCTTCCTCTTTCTGTATCGTTTCTGAAAGCCTGTTTCCTCCAGAGAAATACAAAAAACGCTCTTGAAATTCCATCTTGGTACCCTATGAGAACGAGAACACTTGCGCCTTAATGACTACGAATTAGGGGCATGTCCATTTCATTTCTTAGTTTATTTATTGTAATGCAGAGGCTATCATTGTAAGATAAATAAGTAATAACTCTCTCATTTAACTCTCATAATATTCATGATTTGTAAAGCAACTTTGTAAATACTCTTGAAGGCGATGAAAGTATATATGGATGGCTGAATGGCAGCAGTAATGGAAGGAAGCGTGGAGGGATGGGTGGATGCAAAGATGGATGGATGGATGGAGGGAGAGATGGATGGTGGAAGCATGGATGTGTGGATGGAAGAAGGTAGGGATGGAGGTGTGGATGAATGTAAGGATGGATGGGTGGAGTTTGGGATGGATAGATGAGGAATGAGGTAGTGCTGATGGTCCCCTGGTCCAAAGTAATCCCAAACAAGCCTTTTTCCTGTCCTTTCTTCAGAGGAAACATGCGTTGCTGAGGGGCTGTGCTGCAGCCAGGTGATGGGCATGTTCACCTGGGCAGCACGTTACCACGGCACAGGTTCTGTCAACCTTGTGATTGGGTCTTTTGTGAGCAGTCGTACCCCTGCTCTATTGTACCTGGACCTGCACATTCGGCACCTCTTCAGGAGAAACAGCTCGGCCCGAAATCCTCCATTTCATTTAGATCATGGTCCGCAACCCGAGATGCTGTTATCTAATACATTATTTCATTTTTCATTATCTCTCTCCGTCTCTCTCTCAATGTCCTTCTCTCTTCCTCTTTCTATCTCTCTCTCTCTGAATGTCCCTCTCTCTCTCTCTGTTTGTCTCTCTTGATGTCTCTCTCTCTCTATCTCTCTCTCTCTAGCTTTCTTGATCCCTCTCTCCCACCCCACTGAAACCTATTATAATGTTGCCCCTCTCATATATATAATACCTCTTCAGCTATACCTGGTCTATTTAGCTGTTTATCCGTCTTGGTCTGACAGCTATAAGTGGGTGCCTGGTGGTTGCTTGGCTTAGAGCGCAGAAATTGAAGAGATCTGAAACGTTGAAAAGGTATACGTCCACCGTATTTTATCTGGAATTCACCCCTGGGCTCAGATTTGGACTTCATTTTGAAATCCATCTCTTGACGTGAGAGAGTGTCTCGTAAGAGTGTGTCATGTGTGTGATTGTACGTGTGTGTGTGTGTGTGTGTGTGTGAAATGGAGAGAAAAACATGTTCAGCTGTTCCGATGTAAAAAGTGTTGGCAGTAGAATTGTGATTGTGTATCAACCTGCAAGACCACTGGAAGAATATATTTAGGATCTGTTGTCTGTGTAGTTGTCTGCTTGTACGTGCGCAAGCATGTCTTTGGAGATTGGCTTAGCTTAGCGCGTGTGTGTGTGTGTGTGTGTGTGTGTGTGTGTGTGTGTGTGTGCATGCTTGTGTGCAATGTGTGTGTGCAGGCAGGTGTATGTGTGCATGAGGGAGTATGTGTGTATGTGTTCGTGTGTTTAAGTGTGTGTGTGTGTCTGTGTTTGTGCATGCAGTAGGTTGGGGCAGTGTGTATAAAATGCTTACATAGCGCTCACCTATAGAAAGTGCTGAGGTGGCTCGAACAGCACAGTGAGCTAGTCTGGAGACCGACGGGAGGCAGGTCAGAGCGGTTAGAGGTGAGCGCAAATTCACACTCACGTCTGTCATTGTCATCACACACACACACACAATCTCACACGCACTGTTACGACTCTCTTGGGTCTAGGGGAGTGGATAATAACAAAATAATTGAAAGATGGTCAGACAGATCATTATTGGGCAGGCGGTTTGTCCATAAAACCAAGATAAATACCAACTCAAATTCATCCACTTAAAGGTTCATATTTCTGCCGCTAGGGGCCTCTCAATCAAAACAAAAACAAAGACGTAGTTTGATTAAGTAGCATGGGATCTGTTGTCTGTTGGGAAGTAGTTGTCTTCACCACCATTGCCGGTGAAAATCTATCTGACGTAACGATTTACTAATGTAAATCTGTTCATAGACGCGGTAATGTACTCATTCTAGAGTAGTTAAGTAAAGTACATAAAGTAAAGTAGTTTATGTTACGTTAACTTGCTGACATACCGTTAGATGAGTAGACTGCCCATACTGCTGTAGCTAACGTTGGGAATTAAATCTTGGGTTAGCCCAGCGCTGTATCAGTGGTCGAAACAATCATACTAAAATCTACTTTGAGTGGGTTTAACGTTATATGTTATAACATCACCGTACAGGTTAACTTTGTAGCTGGCATGAGCAAAGGTTATAGAACATATTTGAAAGGCCACCAAATGAAACGAACCATTACCTTGAATACAAATATTTATTTGTCTTGATTTGAACATTGTTGAAAATATTAGGGATAACGTAATTACACAACTGAAAAAAATATGTAACATGGGTCCTGTATTTTTAGATATTCTAATGCAGAAATGTTACATCATACCTTTAACTATTTTGAAAGGCTCTAAAGAAAAGGGATGATGAGTGATCGCAATACAATGAGTTTGGAAATAGCAAAAAGGATCTGTCAGCTTGTATTTTAAATACTGATCTTTTCTATGAAACAAATACTAACAAAAAGCCACTGCTAACTCACTGCTAACTAACAAACAAAAGTACGATCAATCTACCTGTCTGAAACCCAAAAGTAGGCCACCGACAACAAAAGTATTTCTAAACTCAATGTTTAGCAAACAAAAATAGCATAGGAGCTAGCTCCAAACAAAGCTTAACGCTATCGGCTTACAAGCATATAAAGCTTAAGAAACAGAGACACAAACAACTCACTAACACACATACACACATCAATAGTGGAATGACAGCAACGCAACTTTTATTAAATGTCAAATGTCAATTTTAATCAGATTCTGATTGATCACTGTGATTGATTGACGACCATTTGTTGACGACCAAACCTTTGAAGAGACAAAAAGCTTACCTGTGATATAGCCTACCTTCAGTTGGCTTCATTATTTCAGCCCTTTGCCCATTATCGAGTTATTTTTGCCTGTACAGCTCTTTTTCTTTGTTTTCTCTTCAAAATGTCACCTCTGTTGTGAATAAATTAACTCTAGTTAATCATTGTTATTGATCACCTGTGTGGACCTGAATTACTACACTCAGAGTTGGAGCTGACAACCTTTATGCTGCCGGTCCTGCCACCTGGGTATGGCCTACGAGTTGGAGGTAAGATATAGTATAGAGTTTAGCTAGGGGTCTGGTGTGGTATGGCTCATTTTAGGTCAGTTTAGGTTAGGTTAGGTTCGGTTGAGTAATGGTAGATCTAGCGTAGGTTGGGTAGCATTAGGTTAGGTTCGGTAGGGTTCGGTAAATTAGGGTTAGGTTTGAAGATTTAGGTTAGGTTCCGTATGGTTAGGTTCCGTATGGTTAGGTTTGGTAGAGTTAGGTTTGTTAGGGCTAGGTGCAGCAGGGTTAGTTTATGTCAGGTTAGGTTCAGTTTGGGTCAGTAAGGTTAAGGTTCGGTTCGGTAGGGTAAGGTTCTGTAGTGTATGGTTAAGTAGGGTTAGGTTCAATTAACTTAAGTCTCACTAATCAGATCTTAAATTAATATCTAATATCGGATGGCAGCCCAGCTCAAATCTGGGTGAAGGCTTTCTTTCGCTTCATATTTGTTTTGACCAATCACGTTGCTGGAGGCGGAGAACTGTAACTGCGCAATTGGCGCACAACAAAGTCAGGAGTGGTAAACAGTGAATCAGTGTCTGTAAAGGTTTCGACTCAGCACTGCCAAGACTGGCCACTGTAGGCATACACTCATTAAAATGCCCTTCTGAAAGCTTCACCCACTTGCGTCAATGACTTCTGTAGAATATCTCCGTAACAAAACAGGAAAACAGACGTTACTCAGCCATTGCAGTCTGGTTTCTGGCCCAGGCTCTGAGCCATCTCCCCCAAGGAGGTGTGCTATAGTAGCACTGCTGGATACGACATTAAGTTCAGTCAAGCTCAGATCGTATTTAGCTTCTTTGACACTTGTTTGATTTATTGATATTTTCTTCCAATCATGATATCCATGATTCTCTTCTTTTTTACCTCCCCTGGTTTCTGTAGAGAAAACCAAATCTCTGTTGTCATTAGGTGTGTGTGTGTGTGTCATAGTATTTGTGTGTGTGTGTGTGTGTGTGTGTGTGTGTGTGTGTGTGTGAGAGCGCGACTAGTAATTACAGTGCATGTGTTTTCTCTGTACAAATGGAGGGCCTGAGATCATTGTGCGTGACTCTCTAGACTCTCATTAAAGTTGTTTTGCAAGCGTGCCATCAAGAGTACGTCCCTTTTCCGCTGGCCTCATCCATTTTTCATACAATGTATTTTCAAGAGCCAAACCAAATAAAAAAAAGCAATATGTTGCTCATCCATAATCATATACAGCAGCCTGGATACAGTGCTGCAGACGCACAACACAACATATGCACATCTGTGCTGATAATAGGTGCTGCATATGTAAACATTCATGTAAAAATCGATATCGCCCGTTTATTCTCATTAAGTGGTGTGCATAAATGCTAGTGCATTAAGGTTGGTTGCGTCCCTGTCTATAGTATGCACTATATATGTTTGTGAATAAAAACCGGACATTAACTGACGTTGTACAGCTTTAAAAATCTATACATTTTCCCAGAATGTGGCATTTTAAACCTTTAGAGGTCACGCAAGACGAGTGTGTGTAATATCCACTGAGTCTGCGAGGTTCTCCTAACAATCCTTGATTAAATAGCACTTAGCTCCCGGAGAAAACATGCGCTGCTTGCCGCCATCAAGCCACATATCACCATGCTCCGTGACAGCTCATACTCAGCCTGGAGAGAACTCATACCCCTCGTGCACCTGCTAGCCGACGTCAGCTCCCAGCCGCGGTATTTCAGCACCGTTTAGCGGTACTTCACCTGCCAACCTGTTCCGCAAACACGCGCAGGAGTTACAACACGTGAGTTACAACACACGTCTCATGATCCCGTAGAAAAGAGCGCGTTGTACGACTGGTCGGTTTTCTACAGATAACTGTGTCTCTCCCGGAAGCCACTTGGGGAACCTCGAAAAATACGTTCTCATATCTTTTTTGGAGTAAAGTTTACCACCCATAAACGTGTCGCTCCAACAAATTGGAACTGCAAAGACATTTCAAATAATGTTTTGGGATGGGAATTTAATTGTATTTTTTTCATTTGATTAAAAGTTAGAATTTTGTTAAGCTCCGGAGGATTGAGCAACTGTGAATTTCCAACGGCAGTCTAAATTCTTGTCTTAAATCGGATGGATTGGCAACAACATAATCCCCTTGAATAATTCCCACAATAATTTTCACGCTCCCTTCTCACTTTCCTCCACTGTATTTAAATGAATGTCCTTCATTTGTTGCAGAGTCTCTGTTTGAAGAGTGTTAATTACTTCAATGATTAATTTGACAACGCCACAGACTTCTCCCAAAAGTCATCAAGCCTTCCATAGCTATTCATCTTATTTACTTATTTATTAAATTATTTATGGCAAAAGAAAACGTCACAAATCTTACGCTGGCTAGAGTGTAACCCGGAGTCTCCGATATGTGCGTGTTAGCTTTGCGATTTTATTTCGATCAACTCCAGATTATAACATGGCTCTCCATGTTGGCTCAGGGATCAACCTATTTTTGACTATGATTATTGATGATTATTACTCGTCTATAATCGTATATTTGTAACTACAGGCCTGGCCCGGCTAAGTGGAGGGTGTGTTACAGCGTCGTCTGAACCCTCCTCACCCCTTCCTCCCCCGGTGATGTGAGATCTGTGCGATGGAAGGGAGACATTCGGACGACGGTCACTTCCATTACAAAAAAAAGAAAAAAGGTGAAATATGGGGGCATTAAACCCCCACTGCACTTAATCTGTCCCTTCCAATTAGCTCGATAAATCATAATTAATTGGCTACATTTTATTTCCCCACTTAATTATGTGTGCTACAAAGGGATAATTGCCATGTAGGATGCACGTTGCGATCCATCATCCCTCCAGAGCGAGTTGAATTACCGCTGCTGATTATCAAAGGTAGTTGTCAGGGAGGGGCTGTCAGGCCCACGGCAGCATCACATTAACAGCCTTATAGTTGGTTTTCTCTTCCCCTCTTCTTTAAACAAAAGCAAGATGGCTTCTGGATGTCAACTAAGAACCTGCAAGGGATAGTTTGAGGGGTTAAATTTTGTTCATTCCTCCCCAATGAAAGCAGCTGAATCAGGGTGCGTTCTCTGTTGTGCGTCTGTGGTCTGCTACCCAGGAACACTTTAGAACGAGTCACAATGCTCTTTTCCTGTTGCTTTGCAGATGCCGTTGCAATGATTCATTGGTAGGGAGCATCACTGACAGTGATGCAGAGGAGGTAAATAAAAATCCAGAAACACAAAGTACCTCCCTGTCTGTTGCTCTATACTTTAGAAGGAAGATATATTCATTCTTCCGAAAGGATCGATTCTGAGGACCGACACAACAGGATAATTTTACCATTTTACTTTTGGACAGCAACGGGACTTATTGACTAGGTACATAAAGATGTATTTTTGGGGGAAATATTTTTTTTTGTTCTTTCGGAAACTTTGATAAACCATATCTTGGTTAAAGTATTTATATATATATGTTACATTTTTTTATTTATGTTTCCATACTTTACAAACGTATATGAATCACATCTCCATGATAATCATAATCAAAGTATAATAATTATTTCATCTTTCTGGTTCTGGACCCCAATATGCGGCAGATATATCTAGAAAACCCAAATAAACTGCTTAATTGTAATCACCATCTGAAAGTAGCTCTTCATACAGCTCTATTTCCTGAAGTCCACTCATGGAACATACCCATGGAACATAGAAGTGCTTTTATTTTCTTTATTTTACAACAACAGAAGCATCAATTATACAAAAGCAGATATCTTGCAGACACTTTTATCCACTTTCAGTGACAGTGAATACAGATACTTGTAGTTGAGGAGGCCTACAGTATAGACTTGATAGATCATTGGGGCATCGAAACCAAGTACCCTTCTGCTTGGAGCGGAAAATCCATGGCCACTACTCTATCCTGCTCATTTTCTACCACTGCCACTTTCAAAGATAATTACAACGCACATACTCTTATTGTTGAGTATATACGCGCACAAAATTATAAAAAACCCCGCAACCCCAGTGATGAATGTGGACACAAAGGGCTTGTGTAGCCCTGGACGCTCCTACACCGTTATGGTCAGCTGCAGTGAGCTGGGGCGATCCATCTTGCCGCACCCTAATCACTCATCAATTAAGCCTCCGCACTTTGTTGTGAGATGAGGGGGCAATGTCGCCGTCCCGGCCCTAGACTTCCCCGTCACCCCCGCCCACTAAAAATGATAAATCAATTAATGAATTGGCCTTGATTAACCTTATGAGGTTTGGTTAATACTGCCATCAATTGCAATGCAAAAGGTGTCCTTGCACTGCCTGGGCTAGAAAAAGAAGAGAGAGTAGCCTGAGGGTGCATCTCCACGGTAACCAAAAATCTTCACAAGGTACCGTATTGAGTGCGGGGGTTTTATTGTAATGGATTGCGGGGACAGTGTCCTTCAACCCATTAACCTATGGTGTAGAACACTTTTAAGGCTGCGTAAATCCATTTTTATTCCGTTTTTATAGTGGCTCCTCAAATTTATCCTTTTGCTAGGTTCTCTCTTCTTTTTTTTTACGTCAGTTCTCACAACACTTCAATGATAAGGCCTAGGAGAAATATTACATGCTACATGTTTTTTTTTAATTATACAACATGTGCGCACAAAGCAATGCAAATAAAAAAAATATATATATATGTTTGCATTTGTCTTATCCAAATACATTTTGTGTGTGACGATAAATCCCAAAACTCTACAAAATGATCTATCAACAGACAAGACATTTTATGTCAACCATCCATAATCCCAACACCTCCCATATCTCTAACAGCACAGTAGGCAAGCGCCGAAATTTCAGTTCAGTGGTGCACTTTTCCCTTGGATGTGACTAATAACCTAGATCCTAAGCCAATAACGTAATGCTTTGATTAACCGCGGAGCAGCGGGCAATTACAAACTGCTGAGCTGGCATGTCTCATAACTGCAACGAGAGAGCAGCGATTGCGGTCACTACCAACTACCTGCCATCAATCTGCTGGGGGTGAGATGTTTGACGTTCTCCCTCAACCCCACCCCGCCGCCCCCACCGTGAAAGTGCACGGTGACAGTAAAGCGAAGGCCAAGGGGGTAGGATGGCTCTGACGGTTCGTTTAATTTTCCCTTCCAGGAGAGTTCTCCTTAAGTAACGGTACGAGGTACCTCGTGAAACATTCTTGTAAGGCCGTCGCGTTTTATCGATTCAGGGAGGGGGGAAGTGATTCCCAAATAGTGTCCCCACACCTCTAGACCTATTTTTGGGATAGACCTTTTGAATCCCGGGGGGGCGGGGGGGGATATCCAAAACCCCAGTGGTGTATTTCTGCTGAGCAGTGGTGTACTCGAAACAAATCACAAATTTATCACCACTGACTATCGCTGAGGAACCACACGCACTGTGTGAGCTCATTGCCAATGCCGAGGTAATTGTTTAAGAATGGACCTGCCACAAGGTCATTACCTCATCCCCGCCACAGCACCTTCGCACCTCCCGACCAAGACAACCCCTTTGCACCCGATTTCTGAACAGTTTCTGAACAGCGAAGGCCCCCCCAGGGATCCGGCGCTCCTGCGACGGCAGAGCCTGACCCCTCTGCTCCCCGCTCCGGGGGCCCTTCCACCTCCTCTCCTCTCCTTCATCCTCAACCCCCGAGCCTAGCAATAATTTTCCTCCCTGCAAATTTTTTCCTCTACCCTCCACCTCTGCCCCCCCCCCCCCCCCGACATCACCTCCAC
>JAOPJO010000111.1:6451790-6462621 GCA_027123675.1 Molva macrophthalma
CCTCCTCCCCCCCACCGGGGCTCCTGTCTCCGTACTCACTGGAGGCCCTGATGAAATGAAAAATCTTTCAAACAATGTTTTTCCACATATTTTCAATTAAAATGTTCAGCGCCTCTCATGTCGCCCTCCCCCTCTCCCTACTTCCCTCCCTCCCTCGCTCCCAACCGCTCGGCCAAAAGCAGACGATTAATGGAGCACTTTGCTGAACCAGTAAGAAGCTTTTCACCTTGACACATTGAGAGGGAGAACATTACCATGGCTGAGTGGTGGACAGAAAAGAAGGGGTATGGCCGGGAATTTCAGAGTGAGCCATGGAGAAATAATGAGGCCGGTTTGGCTGGTTCTAAACGTATATTGAGTTTGAAATGGTATCCCATTCCTTCCCTGATCATCCCAACACTAGAGCTGATCCTAATCCTAACCGTAATCCTTAACCTCACCCTATTCCTAACCCTAATTCTAATCCTAAACCAACCCGAATCCTATTCCTTAGCCTTAATCCTAACCTCAATCCTATCGTAATCCTACACTACAGCTTCCACTTGTAGTTCCCGCAGGCTGGGAACTTGTGCTCTCTAAATAAAATATATACTCTGCATTCATGAGACTCGTGGTTTCATGAAAACATTTTAATACGTTTTTGCCGTGTAAGGAAAATGTTATGTTAATTAATCTATTCATCAGTGAATTCATGTAACAACATACCACAGGAGGAGAACACGAAAAAACAACCTATGAAATGTAATCTGAGTGAAATGATTAGATTCCACTTAGCTGCCAATTTGGGTCCAGTTTATTTTTATATTGAAAAACAACAAAACTACATCAACAAGTAGAGGTCAAAAATAGTGTTAGAAAGTGTATTTGCATGTTACTTGTCTCATCAGGGAGGTAAACACAATGAAAATAAACTTTTAAGAACACCCAAACATTGGGAAATAAATCCCCCAAACCGTGGGGAATTAAGTATAAAAAAAAGTATTTGAAAGAAATTGGAAAGTGGCCAATTTTTGTTTTATTTGTGTTCTCTAGAAGCTGTTTTCCGAGCCTGTTTGCTTACCCAAACATTGTTCAAGGTTTGGTGTATCCGTGACTCGTGAATATTGATATGGCCTTGTTGATTGACGTGTAGCCTAACCACTCACAACAGTTGTTTCAGAATTTCACTGTTCATTAGAATGTTATAGATGATGTTCAACAAATGCCAGATTGGCCAATCAAGCCAAAGATTACGCAGGCTTCCATGCATGCCAACCAGTCACAGGGCTTGGTATGAACTTAACGGTCAGAATCTCCTTCCTCTCAGGAGATCCTCTCTAAAGGTTTGATTTGGAAATCTTTTGATTTTGCGATTGGTTAGGTAAGCATAAAACTGCAAAATATGTCTCTCAATGGAAATGGACATGGCACTATAAAATTCCTTAAAGTTGCTATGTAATGTCTAATTTTGTGTTTGTGTGTGTTACTGTGATTTTGTGTGTGTATTTGTGTGTCTGTGAGAGTGTTGATGTGTGTGTGTGTGTGTGTCTGTGGGGGGGGGGAGAGGGTACAGGGTAACTTCCGATGTACTTGATCACTAGGGTTATGCAATAGAAATCCTTATTTCCAGTGTGTAACCCATTTTAAGAGATGAAACTGCTTTTAACGACTCTGGCAAAATGACTGATACTGCCCAGGTTCCAACAGTTGTAAAAGCCCGATGACCTTTACTCTTGCCACTTCCGGGCCTAATGATTCATAGAGGGCTAAGTGGGCGGCCGTAAAACTTTAGGCCCATGCCAGAGATGATTGAAACTTTACGTACAAGTTCAGACCGACTGGGTAAGCAGAGGAGACCGTCCGGTGTTGGGAGACACGGGCGCTGCTCCGCGGCCCGGTGAGAAATATTGTTTATTAAAGTAAGAGTAGAGTAAAGAGGGACATGATGTCATTACCTATCAGGTGATACTACAGAGGGCGGGAACGTCTACCCACCCAAATTATATATTCAAATTTATTGTCTTCAAATGTTCCGGATAGAGTCCTAGCTGCACATGCACACACACATACACGCACGCACGCACACACACACGCACGCACACATGCACACACACATACACACACGCACGCACGCACACACACAGGCACACACAGAGACGGCCCACACACACACGCATACACACACACACATACACGCAGGCACGCACACACACACGCATGCACACAGGCACACACACAGACGGCCCACACACACACACATACACACACACACATACAGTGTGACACAGTGTACAGTGTGTATAGTTTTCTTCATTTGTAAACCGAAATACTTAAAAGCGCTGAACTCCTGTCCGTGAGCTGGCTGTAATCCCAACACCAAACCTAGTCATCGTGTTCTGCATGCTGCAGAACCGTTGTGCAGACACGGCTTACAACAGCTGTGTGAACTGCAGCCAGTGTCTATGTGTGAACTTCTCTCGCTAAACCCAAAATGTGTAACAAATGGTATTTGAAAGCCAAATACTTTTACTTTTGATTCAACATTTTAAAACGTACAAATATCAAGGTAGGCTATGACCCATATCCCATTGATAAACATATTCACCCCATCATGATACTTCATTCTCTATACATTATATGTCATCATTAGTAACACCCAGATACTTTCAAATGTGTAAGAATAGTCAAATCCATTGAGATAGTGACTACAAAATCAATAACAGGAAGTACATTTATGAGGGGTCCTAAGGGCAAAAACTATTCAGGCAATGCCTAACAAAACTTGCTTGTGTTGTAAAGTATTATTCCCTTCCTAGGCCTCCAACTTTTTCATAAGGAATATTATCACTTTTGGACCTGTTCTTTCTATCTACTGTGCTATCGTCACTTTGAAAGGTTGATCTATCAAAACTTTTGATTATTAAAGATTGATTACACACACACACATACACACACATATGCAGGCATGCACCTACGCTGCACACACACACACACACACACACACACACACACACACATATGCAGGCATGCACCCACGCTGCACACACACACACGCGTCCAAAAACACAGAAGCAACATACTTAAATGGAATTCAAGCTCTTTAAGCTGGCAAGATGTGGTAGCATTGAAAACAGAAATAATACATCAACATAACTTTAAATTATTGCATTTTACAAACCACCATTACAACCCTTCCATCAACACAGAATAGTACATTACAATAGATGGTCTTCCCTGGGAGTTTACTGCACCTCTGGGTACATTCTAGTAGGAGAACTTATATTGTAACGTTACTCTCTCTCTTACCCTTCTCTGTTCTATTGGTTTGTTCACACACACAGCCTGTTGACCTTTAGTCACAAACCAATAATCAATCTATCTTTCTTGTTCTGGGCTTGTTCTTGTTCTATTTAATATAATAAAACAATGTTTTTTCTTGGAGGAGTATACTTTATATTGGATCATTTGGACACCTTTGGATAACTGTTTACAGGCCTGGTCTTGAAAAAGTGAAAAAGTGCTTGAATTGAAGCAACCAAGTCAATAGAACTCATAGATTATTAATTTACCTTGACATTTTAATGGCAGCGGATTCAATGACTCACAGGAACACAGGAAATCAACCCTGGTGATTATTGTGCTACCAAATCACTATAGATGAATAAGCCTGCAGTCTCAACCCCGCTTTCCAAACTGTTCAGAGAAACATTTAGAATACAACATAATGATTTGATTAGCCCCCAGGAAAACACAACACACAAATCTATGCCATTTTTTTCTTTCCAGATAAGTAATAGCGTTCATTTCGCATAATTTCCTGTAGCGTAGCGATTGCCAATGAGTTGCATTCGCAATACAAACAATCCCATATCTCAGTCAGCTTGGACCTGTGTCAAACAGCGTTTGTGTGGATACCAAGTCTCCACTTCTGTGCAGATGATCGTTCACCATATTAGATGAGTCCCCAGTAATGGGGAAGGCTGCCACCATTGCAGAAAGCTTTCCCCATGACTGCATCCCCTAATTGTTTTTGTTGTTCGATGTGAAGAAATGTGTTAAAAAAGTTTGTTACTTCTTTAGATGAACTTCTTTAGAAACTGTCATGGCGGCATGAAGCGTGCAGCAATCGTCGTGACGATGATATGGCTCCGCGTGACGACGTTATCGTCAACGTGACAATGTGACGGGGGAGGGAAAAGTGATTTTAACAGAGATTACCCATTCCGGATTCGAAATGAAATGAGTCATGAATTGGCTGTAGATCAAATGGACATCTCATCATCTTTTTGGAGAGATTGCACCGTAATTTAATATTTAAAGACTAAAATATCTCATCTTTCCGCACAATGTGTTGTGTTGTCCTATGTTCAGGTGCAGGCAATTTCTATTATCCGCGGGGGGAATAAAGTAATGGCTGTTGGTTTTTTTTCACAAGGAAATCTCTGCAACATTTATGTGTTCCACCAATCTTTTACACTGAACACACACCAAAAAAGCGATGGTTTCTTGCACTCTTTTAGAGAGAAAGACATACTTCAAATCAAGTCAAATCAAGTTTATTACAGCACAAGAACAACAAATGTAGTTGACCAAAGTGCTGTACAATGCAAAGATGCCAAACAGTGGTCACACAGTGAAAGAAACAACATATCAGATACAATGAATATAGTATAAGTTCATATAAGTGAAAACAGGGCAACGACAAGTTTACACACACACACACACACACACACACACACACACCATAGGCAGTCAGGAAGACTTATGGCCTTTTGCCAGTATACCATACTGGCCTGGCTCGACTCGTACTGACCCTGCTCGGCAGCCCCATGCGGCTAGGATTTGCGTCTCCATTACATTACTTAAAAGTGTGTCTTTAACTGATGAAACGTTGTCTTGACAACTACACACACACTTATTGTAGCCTATTTACCTTTTTATTATAGTAACATTTTATTGATTTGTTTAAGAGACATTTCATATCTACTTTGGTTGTTTCAGACAGACAAAACACACACAATTGTATCCGTGATGATGAATTCAGTTTGACGTTTAATATTCAGCCTTTTTTGCTTCTTGCTAACAATAGCTCGTTGAGAGCGGATTTATTTCAAATGAGTCTTTTTTACACGTTGGATAATGTTTGACACATTTTTCCCCAAGTGCCACACCAAGTGCCACACGAAAAAAAACATGTTGAATATCAATATTTGCGATCTAGTTATGAGAACGAACAAAGAGCGACGGATCCAGCTGTTGAGAACTCAGCGTGCGTGGAGAAGAACGCTCGGTTATTGTATTTTTATAGGTGTATATTCCTACAGTTTGAGAGAACCACTCGCTCCGAACAGCAAGCAGGGCTGACGTCACCGCGGCCCGCTGGGGGGGGGGGGGGGCGGGTCAGGCCCGCTGTGGCGCCGCTCCGGAGATGGTCCGGGCTCGACTCTCCGCGTTTAACCTGGTAATGGAAACGCAATACACCATGGCATAGTATGACTCGGCACGGCCAAAATGCCAGTGGAAAAAAGGCCATTAGTCGAAGGAAATGGCATTGATCATTTTACAATGGAAGCGACGGCACTCAAAAGCAGGAGACCAAAATATGGCTGAAATACACCTATCCATCATCTGAAATACGTTTCCTTTCAAAATGAAACCGGGGGAAAATTCTACTGTTCATTTAAACAAATGTGTAGGGCAGGGGTTGGTATGTAGAAGGCATAAAAAATAAACTATACATTTCCATATAAATAGGTGAATAACTGCACATACGATACAGATAAGTGGCGAACTAGGCTTTGTTCCGCTTCAAGTCAAGATGAAATAGGGCTTTCACCTTGTTTAGATTTGAGAGCAGTATATAAAAAAGGTTGTACTGTATCATATCTGAGAGCAGAATGCCATGTTTTGAATGCTGAGGCAGAGCTATTTCTAGGCTGAACTTTATCAATGCGGTAAAGACATTTTTTTTTATACAGTGTGAATACTATATTGCTTTACGAATGCTTGAGAGGATCACACAATTACAACAACGTGGGCAATGTGCTGCAGCAAGCGAAGAATTGATATCTTTAATTCATTGAATATCATTCGTTAAACCCGCCAAGAGTAGCATTCTTCATTTCCTGTATCACTCCTTCTGGTTAATGTTGTTTTTATTGTCGTGTATCTATTTGTTATTGCCAAGACAGTAATATCTGACTAGACACCTGTGTTTGATGATTTGGTAATTTACCAGTAATTGGTGCCATGAATTGTGGAGTTTATGTCATACATTGATTGATGAAATTCAATTTCAGCACTGACTTGCACTGACAAAGAAAACAGAGATTTCATGGCAGCGAGATTCTTTGAAAACGTCTCTCTTGCCAGTGTTGTTAATTATGCAGATGTCTGCGGTGGTCACAAAGAGTACACAGTTGATTTCATATTCTTAAGAATAATGTGGTTATTATTGTGATGCTCATGAAACCCAGAGCAGAGATATGAACAGAGTTTTAAAGAAAATTATTTCCTTCAGAAGATTTACTGTGCATCTGTTGCATTTTGTAGATTTCCCTCTGTTCTCCAGAAGCTCAAAAAGCGACCAGTGTAGAGACTGGATGTTGTACCTGACTGTGTGGGATTCAATCTAATTGGCTTCATGGATGATTGGAGAAATGAATAGAGACTTGCAGCATGCTAAATACCCCTAAGCTTATGTAAATTACACATTTATCCGATGTAGTCCAAGGCAAATTATTTTCAAAGTGTGATTAATGGAATCTGTCAAAGATAAAAAAAATAAAAAATCTATTCTGCTGCCGAAGGTAAATATTCAGCCCAAATTATTGGGGGTGGCGTCCAGAGATCAAATTCCAAATGATTCCTTCTACTTGAAGCAGTGTAGTACTGTAGCACACCACTCACTGCTACATCCTACACATTACGACAATACCTGACTATAGTCTCGTGGGTAGGTAGTCTGACGCCCAGACAAACGCTTCTGCTGAGGTAGACGGAGTGGTGTGTGTGTGTGTGTGTGTGTGTGTGAGTGTGTGTGTGTGTGTGTGTGTGTGTGTGTGTGTGTGTTTTGCAGTTTTGCAGACAGATCCATGTTAGCTGAGATTGTGTATAAGGAAACATGTTATATACATGTTTAAGTGTGGTAGAGTAAAGGCTTCTATCTCTACATACAGTGTGTATTTGGTGGTGGTAGTAGTGTTGGTGGTGGTTGCGGTGGTGCTTTGGTGGTGGTGCCATTGATGGGGATAGTAGTGGTGGTGTTGGTATTGGTGGTGATAGTGGAGGTGGTGGTGGTGGTGGTAGTGGTGTTTTGGTGGTGGTGTCGTCGATGTTGCTAGTAGTGGTGTTAGGGGAGGTGGTGGTGGTGGTTGCAGTGGAGGCAGTAGAAGAGGTGGTGGCAATGGTAGTGGTTGTAGTGTTTTTCTGGTGGTGGTGGTTATACTCGTGTTTTCGTGGGGGTGCCGTTGAAAGGGGTGGTGGTGGGGGTGGGGGTGTCACGGTGCAGGGAATGGCTACGGTACCCTAGGGAACTCTGCTGCTCAATGAAGAACCGCAAACCCTCAACAGCCTGTTCACAAGTCTCAGGGAAGCCGTTGTTTTTGGCTTGTTTAAATGTCCCGTGTGCAGGGCTTCATGGCACTCCAACTTTGGCATATTTCTACTTTGTATTTGTATTTGGTTTTAGTTATAAGTAGTATAGAAGCATCCTATTCCTGTGATCAAGCGTCTCATATCTGTTTACAATGTACTCATTTAGCCAAGGTTTTTATGCAAAGCGCCTCACAGTTAATCCAGACACATGTAATTAATGCGCTTCAGCTCATAAGGGGTTTCAACATCTTGCTCGACGATGCCTACGGGCATGCTATAGACAATGGGGATCAAACCAGGAACCTTCCGGCTGGTATTCCCTACACAGCCTGGCCACCACACCGTCCTGCCCCTGTCCTGTCTCCTGGTTTCCCCCAATGTGTGAATCACTTTAGGTTAATGGTTTCATTGTACAATCTGGACTTAGCTGATTGCTTCATAATGTGTGTGTTTGTGTGTTTGAGTAATGTGGCGTGTCATCGCCGTGGTTACGCACAATAATTCATTAAATGTGTTTGTCTTAGTCTTGGCCAATTAGACATAGTGTTTCTATTTTATTTTTCTCTTAAGGCACAGTGGTAGTGCTACCTATGTTCATTTTCCTATCTTAATAATTGTTTAACATTGTGGTAACAAAAAAAAGTCCATATTGAACCCTTTTATCTCAATGACATACATTATTGTGCTCTCCACACAAAGTCAAATTATTTTATATTATTTTATATAAAATACCACCAAGCATTGTTAAATACAGGACACCTCTGCCTTTTAGCAGTGGTGAAATACAACTGTGAAATAATATCGACAAGTTCTTTCCTTATCAACACAAAAACAACACGCTCAAAGTGCCGTGGAAGAATATAACATTTTCAGAAGATTTTAAGTTGCTAAAAAAACAATAAAGTTATTGATGAAAGTAACTAATATCTAATCGTTGTTTGTACTTGTGGCACAAGCGGAATAAATAACAACGTGGGGTCCTGTTATTGTAAAATAATGTACGACGGGTTTGGTGATGCGGCTGAGGGGAAGCCCAGGTGGTCTACCACAACAAGTATGTTATTCGGGACCCCCTGCTGTGGTTTAATCATAACCTATCACATTCTTCGACCCGCAAAAACTAATTAACATCAGTCACAGTTTAGCATATTTCTGCCTGATCTTTAGGAATAAAGCACGTAAAAGTCATTGACCAATGGCATGATTTATGATGTTGAAGTATGCATTGGTTTCCTGCTAGCTGTACGATGCCTCCAGCCTTCCTATCAATAATCAATAAAAGCAGGGAAAGAAGCGCGCAACCAAGAGGCCCACAGTTCTGTCACTGTTACCGCCCCGCCAGTCTTAACAAATTGGACGGTCAATCTATGCACCGTGTCTCAGGCGGCCGCAGTGACTCGGCAGGGACAAATGGGTTCATGTAGATTCGTTTCAGAAAAGCGCCTCCATCACACGTCCATAAACATAGCGGAGGTAATCAGACACCCTCATTCAGAAGAACTAGGAGACCTTGGGGAGAAGGAAAATAGTTTAGAAAAGAACACATTTGTGATGAAAATTACTTTGTATTCCATCCAGGCCCATACGATCAAAGTGTATGTGTGCATGTGTGTGTGTCTGTGTGGGTGTATATGTGTGTGTGTCTAAGACAGGCCGACAGGAATCCAAGAGAGATGGACTCTGACCTCACTGTATTGAAGGACAAAACCTCCAACATAATACCTCCATCTCACTGCAATATCAACCACCCTATACCTCCACCACCCTTCCATATCAACCCTCCTACACACTGCCATACAACAGCTCCCACTTTGAAAGCATATGTCCACCACACCACAATATTACGCACTGCACACACTCATCTCCCTCCAGCTTGCAGCGAGGGAATGTGCATCATTTAAATTATTAACTCTAACAAACATCGGCGGAATTAGTGAGTCATTGTGCTGCCAGGGCTGCAACCTGCGTGCCCCAATGCACCGCCTCTGAAAGCCTTCCACGGCGCTTTGGCAGACGCTTCCTATATCATTGCCACCCTCACTGTTAATTGCACAAAGACAGGGGGCCTAATTAGCAAAGCGGCTTCTTTTATCGCCTGTAAATGGCTATCTTTAATACATATCATTGTCAAGAGCCAAAACCATTCATTCTTCTCCATTATATTCCATTTACTATGAAATACAAATTGGAAGTCTGCCCCTATTCTACCTTTACAAGTTAAAACGACAAACGACAAACGACACAATCGCTGCCAAGAGAAGAAAATAATGTGATTGTCTCTTCACAAAATGTACTTTGGTATGTAGATGAATCACATTGTTCTTATACCCTAGAAAATAATAGTATATATATCACAATAATGTTATTATATTATATAGTTTACCTCATCTTTAAAAATGCCATCAGAATATTCTAGTATTCTGTAGTGTAAAAGTATTGTTTTTCCAACTTTGGTTCGGTGCTTGTGGACAACAGTGGAAGAGCACAACGCCGAAGGTGCCTGCTGAGCTGCCGTTAGGCGAACAGAACATAACATTACGCAGGGAAAGCGAAGAATAACCCTGTTCCTGCCCTTAAAATATTATAACATATTATAAAAGAATAATAATAAAGTCTTACGAGTGTTCCTCCAGATCCTGAATAAAAACGGCAGAATGGTGCAGGCAGTCCAAATGCCGTTAAAAAAGAGAATCATTGAATGCAACAAAAGGGACAATTTCCAACGGACAAGAAACTCCAGCACTATATTAATATTGCTAAGAGCAACATTGTCCCGCATAGGGGCCCGGGCCCAAAGGAGAGGGGACGCAGTTGTAAAATCGTCACCATTTCCCTGAAACTATTTTAAATGCATCCCCATCATTAGAGGTTTAATGGGTTTATGTCACCTTGTAAAACTGATCCCATATATATGACACTTGTGTCCCAGAGGATTAATATAAACTCATATTATCATTCAGCAATGCTATAGGTTATCTCTTTATCTCCTTAAGCCTTTGTGCCTTTTCTAAGGGCTATTTTATTTCCTCGCCTTTTGTTTTAATTGTCTTCTCTCCTTTTGATATTCCCGTCATTGTACACCAACAGTGTTAAACGTTGTCACTGTTCTTGCGTCACACAAAGGGGTCCCAGCAGGGATGGCTGTGACTCCTCCAGGCCACGCCGCTGTTATTCCTGTCGGTGCCCTGCTTCCTCCCAATCTCCCTCCTCTCCTTCCCCCTCACCCTCCCTCTCCCCCATTTCCCCCTTCCCTATC
>JAOPJO010000111.1:6471490-6483931 GCA_027123675.1 Molva macrophthalma
AAGTTCTTTAGATAGAAAGATATAGACGGACGGACAGACAGACTGATACTTCAGTAAAAAGGGAGGGAAGTATCCATTTAAAGTTCTTTAGATAGAAAGATATAGACGGACGGACAGACAGACTGATACTTCAGTAAAAAGGGAGGGAAGTATCCATCTAAAGTTCTTCAGATAGATGGAGATATAGACAGAAGGAGGGACAGACATATACTTCAGTAACAATGGTAGTATCTAACACAACTAAAGCAGAAGACCAAGATGATTTAGGAAGCGTCTCATCTTTAGGTTGAAAGCACAGCACCATTCTCTAAGTTAAATAGCACCGATTGTAGCTCCTTAACAGAGAGTGACCTCATCAGTAGAAGACTATAAGGTTAATGCTAGCTTTCATAGAAGACATATGGTCAACTACTTTGGTAACCTTAAAACTTGAGTCATTGATCACAATGATTGGATTGACTGATCACTAATGGATCACATTGAGGAATGATTGATGCACATAAGCTCTGTTGTACTGAATATTGCACTACACATGGTAATATGCACACAGACACACGGACACAAAATACTGTGAGGCATGTTTTGGAACGGGCAGACCCTTTATAAAAGTAACACTTTTCTAAATATTAATGTGATATTCCACAACTACAACCCACACCATGTTGTTTGTGGAGGACGACTCGTATTATAGGTAATACTCTTCCTCACACACCAGATGAGTCAGACAAACTCTGACTTCCTTCAGTGTGTTGTGACATGGCTTCTACAGTAAGTCCCCCCCCCTCCTCTCCTGTCCTCTAATGGAGGAGAATGAATGGCGTTTAATCTGCTCCACTAACTATCCTTATACCCTTGACGCTATAGCGTTAGCATCAGCCCACAAATGAGCTCTCCTCCTCCTGCTAGCAGGCCCCGCTGGGCCGCTTTCGCTCCATCTGGACCCACCACCTCAGTAAATAACTCACGTTTCCTCTTCCCTCTGTTCCCGACGCTGAAGCCCAGAGCACAAGGCCGTGTCAGGACGGACGCGTAAAAATGGTTTGGTGTTTTCCTCTACAAACCGAGCTAAACAATACCGCCCCGCTACATTCCATGTGCTTAGCTAACAACATGATTCCGATTTATTTTTGGGGTCACGCTACAAATATGAACCGAACGTTCTGTGTGAATTGGGCTTCATAATAAACACAAGTCTCAGATTATAAATGTGTCTTTAATGTATGGCCAGACAGGGGCATGGCCAACATGTTTATCACATTAGTAAAGCTAATCAGGTTTGCAAAGTTCTCTTATCATATTTAATCTTATCTTTATCTTCTCTTATCCTATCCCATCTACCGCTAACCCACTCATTTATGGATAATCCTCTCTCTTCCAGGGAAGTGCAATAGCCTGCTGTTATCCAATTAGATGTTTCATTTATTTGTCCTTTCATTTTGATGTTCTTCTTTGACATGCAGAGGGGTTTGAAATCGTGCTGTGATGGACAGCTGTCCTATCCAATTACCAGTCTTTCTGGGGGTTCTGGCACACAAACCCCTCTTTTATACAGTCTACCTGAAACATTCAAATAGGGTAAACACAACAAATCAGCAAACAACATGATTCATGAATAAATTGATGAACAAAAATCGACATCTAGGGGAGTGACTTTGTCAATCATAGAAAAATAATGGCAAGCTTTGTTTGGGATATTGGCTTAATTCCACCCCCTCATTGCTCAGCCAATTAAAAGCCAGTAAAGAAGTTGTCGTCCATCTGGCTTGGTGGTTCCCACGGTGACGCGTAAAGCCAGCACCTGCCCTACGGCTGCTCTTCCTCGTCTTAACGCACATAAACCGCGTTCGTCACAAAACAAAATGGCGTGGTGCGAAGTGCTCTCGGCTCATAAAACAGATGAGACAATTAGAACCAGTATGCTGAAGCTGGGACTGAAGCGAGGCTTCTGTTGACAACGGAGACAGCTACTATTATAAACAGCATGAGATGTTAAGGTCATCACATGTGGAATATAGAACAGTAAAACACACACTGTACGGCTCAGTCTGAGTACCTGAGCAATTGGAGAACAATACCCTGATCTCTTTAGATGGATGGATAAATATATGGTATACTAGAGTACCAGCCCCAGCAGCCTCATTGCTCAACACTTCTTTGTGATTTGGTAATCTCTGATGTTTTTAATCGGAGAAGAAAATAGCAAAACCATTTTAGGGGTTCTACATTCTGCGGTCAAGCAATCCTACTATATGTGACTTTCAAAGATGCTTGTTTTTGACTATTATCTTAAGCAATATTATCAAAATCCCTTTTCAGACACAGATCGAAAATACATTCCCTTCCTGTTGTGGTGTGTTTATTTTGATAGCTTATCTTACACAGCTGACAAAGGAACCTGCTGTGGATACCACATTGATAGATACACATTACATAATGCTTTTTCCTTTTTTGAATGATATAACTGAATAATAAACTACTTAGTTGCACTTTTCAGCCCTATAGTAGTGCTTTGATTGGACAATAGAATGAGCTTTCTTACAGAATGTTCTGTCAAAACTGAGAAGAAGATTGAGGTTCATTCAGAGACTAAACTGTCAGTTGTCTTTTTGTACTGTCCATTATTCTTGAACTAAGCTCTCCCTCACACATACACACTCACATTCTAGAATTGACCTCTCTCCCGAATACACACACACAGAGGAAATGATGCGTGTGAAACATTCTAGAACTTACTTCTCTACCCCGTACACTCACAGAGAAAGTGATGTCTTTGAAACATTGCAGAAGTCACGTCTCTCCCCAATACACACACAATGAGGAAGTGATGCGTGTGAAACATTCTAGAACTAACCTCTTTCCACCACACACACACACAGAGGAAGTGAGTTCTATTCTAGAACTTGCCCTGTCTCTCCGAGATACACAGAGGAAGTGGTGCGGTCAAAGAATCCTAGAACTTGCATTCCAGGATCTGGGAGACTTCGGAAGGAGGGACCCTGTTGGGTCCCGTTGATACTATGTTAACCGCAAAAAACCAACAACAAAAATGGGGCTGATGATATATTTGGGCTTCGATGGTGTACCAAGATGTAAATTATATGAACTGTCAATAAAATAAACAATAAGTTACATAAAAAACTAAATATAAATAAAAAGAAAAAATCTGTATGTGAAGCCATCTTGGTCCAATCAGTTGTACCGAAGTCCAAGATATCAGATCTGCCTAAAAGTTCTCAACGCTCCGACAACTCAGAGGGTGACGTGAACACGAGGTGGTGGTTATGGTTACTCCACCATGGCGTGAACTGCACACCAGACACTACGAGAGGAAGCGATGCGATTTAAGCATTCTTGATCTTGCCTCTCTCTTTTCCAGACACACTGAGCGGAAGCGATGCCAGTTAAGGGTTAAGTTGGCAGACAGAACCTTCTGGAAGCTCTCAGGTCTCTCAGGCAAAGCACGGTGTTTAGTAAATTGGAAATGTGTGGCTGCTAACGCTGAGTAGCAAATAACTTTTAAAGGGAATTTTTCCTATGTGTTTTGTTCTTAAAGTGCATCTCCTGCAGCCTCACAAACGATTACGCAGGCGATCGTTTGTGAGTATTATGAATAACTCAGGACGGACCCCATGTTCCTGAGCAATACATAACGCTGCTTCTCGTCCCTACGAAGCTGTGCTACTGTCTGTGTGAATATATTCTATTCAGTCATAAATTCATTGACACAGGAAACACATACAAGAAGCAGTTCTCTTCAGCAGGTCAACCAAGTGATGATCACTGGTGACTAAACCCGAACAGTAACACATTCAAATGCTTCAACTTAACCAACCGATATGTATTCTTTGTTTGCACTCTGTATTTAGTTTACAATATTTTAGTTTGTTTTTATTTCAATGTTTAATAGTATTAAGTAATATGACTAATAGCCACTGTGTTGCATAACGGTCCAATAATTAAAACACACTTTCTCTTTACTCTCTCCCCCACTCTGTCTCTCCTCCCCAGCTCTGTCTCTCTCCCCCTTTCTCTCTCTCTTTCCTCCGCTCTCTCTCTCTCTCTCTCTCTCTCTCTCTCTCTCTCTCTCTCTCTCTATCTCTCTCCCCCTTTCTCTCTCTCTCTCTCTCTCTCCCACTCTGTCTATCATCTCCCCTTTACTCTCTCTCTCCCCCGCTCTGTCTCTCTCCCTCTCTCACTCCCCTACTCGCTTTCTCTCCTTGTCTCTCTCTCTACCCCACCTTCTATCTCCCCACCCCCCCTCTGATATTGTTGAGTAGATCATCATTTTAACCACTCTGCTTCACCACCTGCTCTAAAGGTGCTTGCACTGCCCCAAGAAACCAGAGGCCAGACCCACCAGTGGGGGTCTGGCACACTCGTTTCTGGTGGTCAAACATGCAGAATTGGTTTTGGCCAACTTAGGCCAACCTCATCCAACATGGCTATGGTTGGGGGTTGTTGGTTGGTGTTGGGGAAGCAAGCAAGCTCCAAAATGGGATCTATCCCCAGCTCCACCTGCACCCTGTATCCCACAGACCCTACGTGGTTCAGGCCTGCAGCTCAGATAGCTGGGCCTGCTTCCAGGGGCCCTGGTAGTGGTGACAGTGGTCATCACAGGAGTGTAGAAGTGGATGCATGTGCAGATCAAACGCCTTTACAAAACGTTTGACCTCCAGTCGCTGCAAATACTGCAGGCGGATTATCTCTCTCTCTCTCTCTCTCTCTCTCTCTCTCTCTCTCTCTCTCTCTCTCTCTCTGCCTCCCTCTGTCTTGCTCCCTTTCTCTCTAACTCTCTCCCTCTCTCTCGCCTCTCTCTCACTAAGTCTTTCTCTCTCCTGTCTCTCTCTCTCTCTCTCTCTCTCTCTCTAAGTCTCTCTCTCTCTCTCTCTCTCTCTCTCTCTCTCTCTCTCTCTCTCTCTTCTTCAGTCTCTCTCTATTGCCTACAAACTCAGTATGGTCTGGTTCTGGCGGGGCTAGGGCCACTGTCTAACAAAATAATCCCTGTGTGTGCGTTTGTGTGTTTATGTGTGTTTACTTGGATTGGTCCATCATATGCAACTTCTGTGATCTAAATAGATTACATCACGCATATAAACATTATGTTATCATAATAATATATCATGTATTATGATGACATAATGTATTACAGAGGAAGATGGAATGGCCTTATCAAAACATCTACACCATTTTTTATGATTGCTACTAGGCAACGGTGGAGGAAGTAGTGGATGTGATGGGAACACACACACATACATATTGATCGTATTGCTAGATAATTGATAGATCTACCCTCATCCTGTTTCATTCATTATAGATGACACAAGTTCAAATGAAAACCTAAACTCAAACTAATTTCTCTCACCTGTGTATCAATATTCATAACATGTTCACACATATTTTTGTTCAAATGCAAGCCCCACTGTTGCCTAGCAACGATAAAAAAGTAGGACATTTTTTTTTGTTTTGTTTCAAGCCATGCTCTATGCTTCTGTAGGTTAAGAGTCATTTTGATATTAACTCGCGGGAAAGGTCTTTTTGTTTGCAGATGGTTTTATGCTCTTAACCTGACAATAATGTTGAGTTGTTAGCTCTTCATATTATTTGTCTGAGCTTTGTCGAAATGCCAATGTTGGGGGAGGCACATATATATAATAACATATATATAAGTAATAATAAGAAATTTGATTTTTTACAGTTTGGATCGTGTCCGTAACAAGAATATTTCACCAATTTTTTCAACCATTGCAACAGAGTTTGGAAGCCAAGTCTGTGAAATTCAATCATTGGAGGGGAAAATGAGAGAATGCGAAGAGAATCACTGCCAAAATAAAAGTACTCCTTCCAAATCCAGACTTGAATTAACATTGAATTATGCTCATTGCATAATTAAGGTCTAAAGCAATTTATGCAGACCCAGAAGAATGAAACGCATGCCAACCACAGAAAACAATACAACTTCAAAATAGTAGTATCATGATAAAAAGTAGAGCATGATGATAGCCATACTTTAATATTACTCACTTCACTATTTATAAATATATGTCTTAGTTGGTAACACTACAGCATAATTGTATACTTCAGTCCGTTACTCCCTATGTGTAACTTTACATTTATAGTTGTCTTTACATTTGTATAGTGATTGATGGCTTTCTTAGTGTTATAATATGGACAGTACCTAAAATCCTACATGCTATTGTATGCTTTTTGGTCATCAGTGTGGCAGTGTAATAAGACAAATTTCTTGTATCGCTAATTCATTGCATGCTAATTTACTTGGCTATTGAACAGATTTAGATATTTTAAATTAATACACAATGGGATTCATAATGTACAACCCACAATAATGTTGAAGTGGCAATCTCAAAGGTTTTCAAGTAAATAAATGTCTGTTCACCATCTATCGCCTAAAGATGGAACACAATTGTGATTGAGCCTATGCCTCACTGATGAAAGCCCTTGCATTTGCAGCACTATGAATGTTATGTAAAGGGTGAGTTTCGTTCTTCAGGGTTAAACATCAAGCGAGTGGCATGTCGATGAAACGTGTGCTGACAGCCGATAAATTAGCTTTGAGTTGAAATGGGGGTTAAAAGCAAAATGTGCTGAACACTATAAATGATGCTTCTTTTATTCTCAGAACAATGTAAAAAGATTGCTTTAAGGATTTGTTCTATATGTGATATAAACAAAAAAGGTGAATCCAAAATTGACGTGCCTTTAATATTTAGCTTTTGATTTGTCGTTCACTCATACTCTGAGGATTCAACTGTTTATAGTATAAATATGGGGAAGTGATTATAAGAATTGCTTTCATTACAATTATAAATAAATAATGGTTTCTCTATGCTTTTATGAATCAATAGACTCAAAGTTCAGCTAAATCATCTGGTGTTTTCTGTGGCATAATTTCTTTAATGATTCATACTATACACAAATCTGGAGATTAGTCTGCAAAAGTGTCTGTCGTCCTGAATCCAACCTTTTATGGACAGAAAATCAAGAGGCAATCCACACAAAGTAAAACATATTAATTTATCTGTATACAATAATGCTCACTGGTAACAATGTGTCAATGACAATAGAAAATCCCATACTACTTGCAAGCTAATGACTTAATTTAACAATGCTCTGCATTCAGTACAGACCCAGTATGACCTTGGACGTCAAGATAGCGGCAGTATGCGTTACAAATAATAAAAAGATGCATTCAGATCATAACACACAGAATCTTTATTCTATAAAGGTATCTTGCTCTTGTAAGGGAATCTTCCATCTATCAAGGAATATACATTCTTTTAAAGGAACCTTCTTTCTATCAGGGAATCTTTTTTTCCATAAAGAAATCTTTTATCTTGTTAGGGAATCTTCCTTCTACTAAAGGAATCTTCTCTTCAAAATCTTTTTGTTATTACAGAATCGTCCCCTTCTCTCTCTTTGCTCTCTATTTTTTTTTTCTTTTACCTCGTTCCACCTCTCTGCCCTCCTGCGTGACGACGGATATTGTTACCATAACAACCACAGAATCCTCTACCCTTCACGACAATTAGAATTCAGCACTGTACCTCCTCTGTTCCTCCTTCCTAGCACGTCGCACCGCACCGCACACCGGTGATGTGACTGCGGTGTCGTGTGCACACTGTTTCGAGTTCAACTTTCCAGGGTCGCCAGAAAGAAACGAGTGAGAGGGGGAGAGGCGTGATGTGTGACATTTAACTCTGTCAACAAAACCTGTCGTCATTCATCACATGCACCGAACCTTCCCATCTACCCTTATCCTTAAACCTGCGCAGACAGATGCATGACGGCCTCAGCGAGGCTCCAAGTGTCTGCCGTCTCTGTTGATGGAAAACCATAGAAATTGTCTGTTGCCAAAGTCATGGCTCCGGGCCCAAACTAATCCACCATAATGACACTTTTTCCCCCCTCCTCTCCCTGCAGAGAGTAATGATTGCTGGCCCTGATTGTCGATCAATCCATACCTGGATCTCTCTCTCTCTCTCTCCCCCTTTCTCTCTCTCTTTCCTCTGCTCTGTCTATCTCATGCTCTCTCTCTCTCTCCATCTCTCTCCTTCTCTCTCTCTCTCTCTCTCTCTCTCTCTCTCTCTCTCTCTCTCTCTCTCTCTCTCTCTCTCTCTCTCTCTCTCAGCCAATCTCAACCAAAAGGCAGATGCCCAGAATGTTAACTTCTTCTAATTACTCCAACCAAACTCCCATCTTTCAAGAAAAATCAGCATTATCTTGATTTCATAAAATGTGTTGGCTGTTGCCAGTGGAGGCGTGTGTCTGGATTAAAAGCCCTGCTGGACCCAAGACTTCATCCTCAGTCTTAGCGTTTAGCTAGCCGGGATCAATGGAGTGCTCTACTTAATGAGCTTGGTTTGCTTTGGAGTCAAAAGAAAGAAGAACTGTGAAACTTGGTAACCAGCTCATTTGTAGGCCACTTCATAGCCTAGTCTGTTCAACATAAACAGCATTGTACGAATTCAATGAAATATTCATGTCATTTTTCTAAGTATTTTTATTTTATCTCTCATGAGTACCAGAATAGCTTCTTGTGTGCACTGCTATCTTGCGTGCGTTAGCCAGAGATAGCTTATTATCTTGTTTACAGAACGGCTGTTGTCGGCTTTCCCAGTACACGGAAAAGGGAAAAAAAGTGTGGGGAACGGCAGTCAGGGAGTGTGGAAGAAAACATGTACGTGTGGGGAGTTATTTCGGAATGCGCTCACAGAGCTGTACTTCACACCATCACAACTGGCAGACAGCGATTTGCACTGCGTTTTCTGTGTACCCACCTCCTCCATTACCCCTTCATGAGTTCACACCTAATCGGGCCTGTGTGTTGGGAGACAGAGAGACCGGAAATGTCTTTATAAAAATGGAAACTAGCGAATAGTCCCTGTGAAGGGTCAGCAACAGCAAAACATTTAGAGAAACGCATACATAATCAGAAGCCACCCAGGACTGAGAACGAAGCCCCTCGGAGTCGCAGTTTGGAAGGAAATACGGCTTGTGTTTTTATAATTGATGCTGTGATAGCATACGGCGAGTCACATTGTGATAGAGGACTGTTTGACGGCATGAATTCGTTAAGACGCTGCTGTGCAGGGGATCAGTCTGTTTACTTTTTATTTGTACGTTCGTTCCGTTCTGGCTTTCTGTTCTTTTTTATTTGTACAATGGAGATGAAAAGCTTTTGTTATAAAATATAAGACTAAAATATAATAAATAAGTGAACATGTGAGGGGAAACAATAGGTTTTTGTGCAAATGTCACTTTGTATAAACTCTACTGAATGAAAATACTGAAACAATCTTCTGTGTTCGGTCGATTGGTGTGTACATACTGACGCATGTGGTAATTGTTTGCAATGATTTCCCCGCTTGCTTCGTTATCCCACTAGAACACAGTTTCAACGTCACTGCAGAACAGACTACACACAATTGAAGGACAAAAACAAAAACACAAATTGTCATTTTAGTTAAGACACAACAAAACGTTTTTTCCGGGAAAGTTTTAATGAGAAACCGTTAGTCCCGGAAAAAGAAACAAAGTAACTAACACAAAACAAGTAGTCACCATGTTCCCCTCTGCCACTCGTCACCATGCATCCCCCAGAGTGCTATAAATCATTATTTAGGTCCCATTAGTGACTTCTGAGGAGAGAGGCTGAGTTTAGACTCACTGGAAACACCCATCCAAAGGTCATGTGTGCCTATCAGCGAGGGGGTGGGGAAGAGACAGCAAGAGAGGGACAACACAGCCATTAGCAAAAGTCCCCCCGGGTAGCTGACTCACGATTAGGACACGAGAAACACAAGAGGAAGACAAGCCCATCCCGTGTGGTTTGGAATATCTGCTCGGCTATGATGCAATCGCCAGGGGTTTCTCGATTGAGTTGGCAATTCAGCAGTAGATCCGATCAATTAAAGGATCATTGTTCCACACTGGCAGTCATATGGAAACATCAAATTATCCAGCCAAGTATTTTGCCGCTATTACAGTGCATCCCTCTTCAGAGCGATACGGTTCATCTGCTGACAGTGATGCAGATAAACGCCCCGAGAGCTAATTGGCTAATCAAGGGGAACGTGTTCTCCGCGCTAAATGGTTCGCATAAGGCCTAGGTCACACTAGAAATCAACAAAAGTAATAACAAATGGGAAAGACATCATTTATACGATACATTGAAATAGAAATACCATGGGAACACAGGCCTTGAGCAAAAGCTATCCATTGAACATTCAAAAGGTATAAAGCGCACTGTGACCCGAAAGTGTTTCCTGCAATCATTGCATTCATACAGTTAGTGATTTAGTAGACACTTTTAACCAATCATCTTACACTGCATTTACTCAGGACGTCAAGATAACAAAAGTGTACGTTTTGCATAACTAAACAAACAAAGAATATTCCTTCTATTAAGGAATCTTCCTTGAAATTAATCTTCCATCTCTAAAGGAATCTTCCTCTTGTAAGACGTTTCCTGTATTTGTTTCCATTCATATCTAATGGTTAGTTATTTAGCAGACACTTTGATCCACAGTATCTTACACTGAATTCAGACGCATCCTTTATGAGCAGGTAGGTGTTTAGGTGGTAGCTGGTTTCTGGCTCACAGTTTCCTAGGGCCGGCAGACTGTGGACACTGGGGATCGAACCTGGTACCTTTCGGCTGGGAGTCCAACACGCATTACTATACAATATCCTGATGCCCTGGTGAATAATATATAAAAAAAAATCCCCATTAGTTGTTAAAAAAGATAGTTGCTTTGAAATATTACATAAACCTAACCCGATAAAGAAAGACATACAGGCAGAGATTTACTATTACAGTAAATGCATGTTAAAACTATACTACTATACTGCCTACTATAGGAAACACTGTTTGTGCGCAAGGTAACCTTTATGTGTGACATCGATTTATGCATCTTATATTTGCTGAAAAAATAAGCAAGCGTAGCATGTCTGCATTCCCACAACAAACCCTACTCTATACATAGATGTCAACATGTATAACGTAAGCTAGCTCTTCAGCCTGAAGAACAGGCAATATGTCCTAGTAGTATTAGTCCCTGATATGACATCTAAGCAACTGTGTCTAGGTGCTCAATCATGATTCCTTTTTGTCTTTTGTTTTCAAAATATAAATACAGCGAGAAAGTGAGATCTATGGTGCTAATTTTAGGGCCACTCTTCGGAAAGAGGTTTCTCCGTAACACGCTGTATTGATTCAGATAGCAGGGAGCTGTCATGGATTACGAGGATTACTGCATGAGGCGTTTGCTAGCTACTGTAACAAAGAAACCACACAGCTCAGCGCTGAGCCATCGCTTTTCCCCGCTCCTTTTCCCCGCTCCTTAACCCTTCAATGATTTTGGAGCCGTGTCAAAAATAAAATGCTTCTTTACTCTACCTTCGCCGACCGCAAGATGGACGGCTAAACGGAACAGAAAGGGTTCCCCTGTCTGATTAACGCTGTCTTTGAAGGGCAAAAAAAGTAGCGGCTGTAAAAAAAATCATGGCCTCCTGTTAGATCAAATCACAGCATTAATGTAACAGTTGTCGTAGGTGGTAAAGAGGCTTTTATAATGGTGGAATCTAAAATAACTCGCCCACTCTCTAATAAACAACTCCTACTCCAAGAAAGAACTTTGAAAGACCTAAACACATTTGTTATTGTAATGTAGTTGTGTAATGTGAAAGTCCCTCTGGGATAGTATCCTGTTGGAAAAAGTAACTTTAAGTTTGAAAGGCATGCTAATGAAACAGCCCCAAGTGGGTCGTGTTCATGGCATCCACCCTGATGCGATCGGAGCGAGTGACTGAGCAACATTAATGTTCAGCCCTCCTTGGGATGCAGTCCTTCATTAACAACGGCAGGGGGTATGACAGAGGAACCCTTACTGGAGAGCAGTGGGAGGACACTTCACATCAACAGCCATGTGGAGAAGTTTGGAGTCTCAATGTTCTCAAGATTTTATTTTTCAGTTACACACACACACACACACACACACACACACACACACACACACACACACACACAAACATGTTTACGTTTGAAAGAACCACCACATGTCGACGAGTTGCGTTGTTAAGGGCTTCGACGTGCATGTTGTGCACATGTATAAAACAGTTCAAAACGCTGTGGCGTTAATTCACGGATTGCTGGGTCGACACATTCAAATTCAAAGCGCATCACACGCGCTTGAACTCCATCACATTAGCGTGTGCGTCCACGGCACGGAGCCTCGCATTGTGAGGCTTCAGACGGCCGGCCGATAGAAACGTTTTGATGTGTCTCTCCGTGACATGACCCGGTGGTCCACGTTGATGCCCAGCCAGATGGTGGTGATATGGTGCCAGAACCGTAGCCAGGGTCTGTCCAATAGTGAGGTCGGGGGGGGGGGGGGTGGGGGTTGCTTCAGTTGCAGTTTTGAC
>JAOPJO010000111.1:6516876-6532135 GCA_027123675.1 Molva macrophthalma
CTCGCCCTGACCCCCCCCCCCCCCCCACCTTCCTCTTCTCTAAATGGAAACGTCAACATACATAGATATCAACGTGACTAACTCCACTGTGTGCAACAGCTCTCTCTCAGAGAGGCTGGGTCCAATCTGCATAATGTATGGCGTGTCAATCTGACTTGCAGCACTTTGCAAAATAGATAAATAAGTATTTAATTATTCATTTGATTTCAAGTAGGCTGTAGCATGCAGATAATAATAGTTACAAGTTGACAACGAAGAAGGCTTCTTTTCCCTGGGTAACTAGCAAACATATTCTGATATGGCTGATGAAGGTAATGCATTACGTTTTCGAGGGTTGCACTGTGTGTACCGGTTATATAAATGACTGAAGATAGGATACAATGGTAGTTTATTAAAGGAGCTGTAGGTAAGATTTAAAGACTATTATCTAAAAGTAATTTATTAGATATGCCATAGCCATCCGTCAGCTATTAGTGAGCGAAACGCTCTGTGAGAATATCTATTTCAAGTTGTCTGTGTCTACCTCTGTATGAGACAAATTATTGTCTAATTTCTGCACATTCAGGGCCAGAGTCCTGCAACGGGTCGGGTACCCGCGGGTACCAAACGGGTACCCGCATAAAAGTTGCTAAAACGGGCGGATTGTGATGTCCGTAAAATTCCCGGGCGGGGTAAGCGGGCAGGAAAAGAACCCCTTGCGGGCGGATAGCGGATGAGAACCGAAACAGTATTTTAGTTTGCTGGAATAAAACATATTTGAAAAATATGTGAAATATTTGTATGTCTAAATGACCATTACCACATCGCAAATATGTGTTTTAGTCAACGACACGACCCTTGACCCATCACGTCACGACTGCGACTCTCCATCCCGGCATCGAGCGCTGCGAGTGAGAGAGACTTTTTCCGCGGCTGGATTTGTGATTGAAGAACGGAGAACTCAACTTAAACCTGGGACTGTGGACGATATCCTTTTCCTGCACAGAAACCTCCAGGGAAAGTAAAGGCCAGCATAGGCATAGGCCTACGTATATGTTGTTAGATCGACAGGCTCAGGTTGTACTTTTTTCTTGTTCTTTTTTTTCATTAATAGGTCCATTTTATGCAGGCTAATGCTCTGATGCAGCAAGGTTTGGGCTGTGGTTCGTTGTTGTAAGGTTTATCCCTAATGCAAAATGTAAAAAAACAAAAATGCCAAAATGCCAAAAATGCCATTTGAATCGCGCCAGTTAAATGTTTGTAGCCTATTAGGCTATTTTTGTAGCCCTGTACGTGCTCCAATAGTGCGAGATAAAAATAAGTAATTAATTAATTATTCTTCCAATTGATTCATTGGAAGGATTTTAGCTTGTGTGTGATTCACTGCGGGCACGGGTCGTGTAACGGGTCCTGGCGGGTGCGGATTTAATTTTGATATCATCACGGGTGACGGGTCGGATCTGGTGCTGAGCTTTGCGGGTGCGGGCGGGTCTCAAAAAATGGACCCGTGCAGGACTCTGTTCAGGGCATCACTTCCCTGATTGGTTCGGGGAATCCATCTTGCCTGTCAATAACAGGTATGTGAAATGCAACACACTCAATGGCAGAGAAACGTAATGGTTACACTTTACAATAAGGGTACATGATTGAACCATTAAGTAACATTATGCAGTCGGATGCAGTATTTAGCATTATCATATAGCATTGACAAAAGCGTGAGGGGGTTAGGGTTAGCCCTAACCCTTATCCTAACCCTATTAAATCATGTATACATTAATACTTTAGTTAACACAAACCCCATTATCTTAGTTAACATGAACACCATGAGTAAATGATTACCAGACCGTTAGTTTACTGTTAATCAACTTTTAGTTATCCTTTTTACTGCATTAACTCATGTTATTAAATGGTTAATGAATGTTAGTGTAAAGTTTTACCAACTTAGGGAGGGAGGGAGACGAGAGGGAGGGGACCTTTTGATTTAATCCTGCTCTCTTCTGCTCTTTCCTGCTCGCTCTCTGTTTGCAACTCTCACATCCGACCTACAGCAGCGTTTCATCTTTTGAAAGGTTGTTAAAAGGTTGTATAAACTATGACTACTCAGGCCTACAACTATTTAGACGCTTTGATCAAACGCACCTACGGGTTAGGGAGCGGACATTGGGAGGGATCGAACACAGTATCTTTTAGACTAGATTGTGAAACCTAGCTACTATATGCTGCCTCTATGTTCCTCTACGCACACACACACACACACACACACACACACACACACTCTCACAAACACACACACACACATACACACACAAACATGCACACACTCTCACACACACTCTAACAAACACACACACAGACAATCACACACACACAAACACTCTCTCTCTCACACACACACACACACACACGCACATGCACATACTCTCACACACACTCTAACTACATACACACAGACACTCACACACACACACACACACATACACCACACACTCTCACATAGACACACACACTCTCTTACACACTCTCACACACACTCTAGCATACACACACACACACACACACACACTCACACTCTCACATACACGCACACACTCTCACATACACACGCCCACACACGGGTCCTCTTAAGTCATCCTTAAAGGAGACTCCCTGACACTTGCCTGCTTCAAGGCCTTTTGCATAAATCATTCCAATCGGATCGCTGCTTCCTTTTGCGTTATGCAATGCGGTGCAAGGCGTTCCTGACCCCAAAAATCCCGCATGATGCCACAGCGTCTGTACCTCAGCCAGCTGTGTGCACGGGCACACAAAAAAACAAAACCACAAATAAACAAACATGTATTTTATTTGAAGTTGACTCTAAAGCATAAACCCATGGCCTTGTTTAATTATAACATGGAGATTCCCCTTCATGCTTCCAAACAGCAGCCTCATTATCGCGCTGCATCAGTTTAGCTCATTCACAATAAAACTAATCTGGTGCCCGTGTGTGTCTGTGTGTGTGTGTGTGTCGGAGCACAGTGCGTTATTTAGACACATTACGTTTGGCGGCGGACCAGATATGCCACGCGGCGAGATTGGAATCAGGAGACAATGCCTGGTGAAAGATTTAGCGGCTCAGTCGAGGGGAGACTCGACTGTTTCCATGGATAACTGCCAGCGTTGGATCTGCTCCGGATGTGCTTTATTATAGATAACATTAAGAGAGATGGCTCCCACTGTTTCATTCTGTCTCCCACATCATCAGCCCACCTATAGATGCGTCTTCCCCTTCCATCCCTCCGTCATAAAGACGTAGAGTCCATCTGGAGTGGTTAAGACCTTGGTGTTTTGTTTTACTTTTTATTATAGCAACTGGCATTTTTTCGGGATTGGAGCGCATGTGAAAGGGTGGATGTTTACTTTTGGACACAGACTCACTGTTGTCTGTTCAAACACCTGCTAGAGGCTACAATATATTTTGATCCTTTACCGGTAATAATTTAAGGCATCGACCTGACGTAACCCAAGGAAACCATAAGCGACAGAGTTTTAATACCTGTACTGTATGTAATGTAGAACATTTCCAACGGTTGCTGCTAGCAACAATTTCCAGACAAGAAAAGTCGATATGTGTTGTTTGTTGCAAAACTAAAATACATTGAGATGTTTGTGAAAAAAAACAAAATGTAGTGATTATTCCTATTATCCCGGTTTTGATGAATCTCTGTGTATTGATTGTGTACTGCCAAGCACTCCCGTCTGTTGTGTTTTATTTAGCCTGAGTGCAGAGTATTTCATCTGGACTCCACTCTTTTGATTTGGTCAAGTATTGAGCAAAGCAGTTATGAGTTTCTTGTTACCCTGGGATACCCTTTCTTGCTAGGCCTAATTAGCGCGTGTTCGAAGCACATGGCCTCCCTTTGTAAGCCACTGTGAAGCGCAGCTAGCAAAACACCCCCGTTTGGCTGCTTCTCTGCAGAAGCGTGTGTGAGCCTCATAGTGAGTCCCACAAGGGGGCAAATTAGTACATACCGAAGGAGGGACAAAGCACCGCAGCCGAATTCGGGAAATAAGTTAACTTTCTGTCGGTTCCGAAAATTCAGACGATATAGAAAACGGTGTTGCAAAGGAAATGGCTTCCAGTGATATTGAGAAGATGCCTCTTTTAAAATAATTATGTCTTCAATTGTACAATCTTAAATGTACACAGTCGTTTAGCGGGCTCATAAGTGAGGCTGAGTGCATTTGAAGTATTCACCACCAACATTGAAGTAAATACAAAGAATTCCAAGTGCTGCACTAACAAATCTTGCCTTGTCGCTATGGCAATCAGCAAGACACGGTAAGTCGATTTCAGAAAGACAAGGTCAGAAGATGTTCATCCCAAATTATAGAAGCTTTTGAACACTTTGAAAGATAAGCCATAGAAAGTCTACATTTTCCTTAGCCTTGCAGAGGAAGCCTTAATCAGCAAACCCCAGCCAGTGATGTAGATGATGACGAAACTGGGAAGTGCCATTTTTTTTGCCATTAGGTTTAATTGATATAATAATATTCATGCTGCTTTGGAAATGCAATATGTTTTTACTTCAATGAAAACGGTTGCGATAACGTTCGCTAATGGTGTTCACTTTGGAAATACGTTATTTGGGATCCGACTGGCTGAAGCTCATTTAATAACGCCGACGGCAGATTTTCCAGATCTAATGAGCAAAGCGAATATGCTCTGGCTGTGCAAGGCTACCTATTCCTCCAATTTGACCTGAAAGTGGCGTCTCAGTTTGTTTAGGAACAAATCCAAGACAAAACTTATATTCATGGCACAGAAGGAGAACAATAAGCACCACCTGTGCTCCCATCAGTTTGATTCTCAATCTAGCGAATCTATTTCTTGAATGAAAGATTGTGCAGTTGGTTTATCTGAGGGTCATCTCATCTCTGGGGTCTGGCACCAATGAGACTCTTGGAGAACATCAGACATTTACTTCATACTGTTCTTCTGACGCTTCTTTATTTGGTTTGTGGTTTCTTCATTGCCTTTGACGCTAGCACAGATTAGCGCTTTGGTATTTGCAGAGATTTGCAGAGTCACCTATATGTCCATATTTGTAAATATGTGTGTATAGTATGTCATTTGCTACCTTAAAATGTCTGGTTATCCACTTCTCACTTCCTCTAACAATTTTGTCACTGTCACTGCCTTTAAACGTCCAACTTAAATCACATTTTTACATCAGAGTTGACGCAGTTGTAAAATAAATAAATATTAATTTACGATAAAATATAAAAAGTATAAAGCATGAAAGTATAAAGTATGCTTTGGGATTGATGAACGCTGGATATAATCAAGGTCATATTGTCATCTATTGAATAACGGCAGGGGGGAAGCCTCACATCTCTGTATTTATCACAGGTGTCAAAGGAAATCACACTCTAATCAGCCCTGCAGCAGACGCAGAGGCACCTCGCAGCGTTTTGACCGAGACAAAGAGGGAGCCATCGACTGGATCATCACTTGAGGCTTCCGCCGTTGTTTTCTGAAGCTCTTTTTCCTATGCGCAATTCATCTAATAGATGGATGCAGAGTGCTTTTGTTTTAAAGTGGTTGGAGGGGGAGTATTAAATTAGTACCTACTACTGTAGCGACCACTATCATCTTCTCAGTGAAATCATATGCAGAATCTGGTTTGGTTTTTTTTACTCTTTGAGTGTTTGCCCTGTTTTTAAGAATATGACAGCTGGGCGGTAGTTGTTTTGATATGAGTCATGCGTTCATTTACTAACAATCAAATTAACACATCATTTACTGATAGCTTTGAGGAGTTTTTACAGAGCTCTGTTTGAATAATCCTGCTGATATAGAGCCAATGTGGACATCTACACCATCTACCTACTACAGACAATTCTACAGCTTCTTTTATTTAGTCTGTGTTCTTATTATATAAGATTATTAGAACAGTCTTTCTGGAACCAGATGGTTGCTGGTTGTAAACCCCAGCATCAGCCAGGTATAGGGTATTACTACTGGACTGGAGGGAAGCTGTCCTTGAGCAAAGTGTTATCAGGAACCGTCATTCACTCTGCAAGTCTAAGACACCTTTCGAATTGCCTTCCGTAAATTGGCTGTAAATTATTACTTTGAGATCGATTCTGCGCTACATAATAGATGATATATCAATAAATGATGTCTTCTGGAGACAACCTCAGAATGGAGGTCCTTGGGAGAAAAAAGAACATAATTTTGCAAAAAAGGAAGGCACAAAATATGTCTTCTATGGAGGTTTGTGAAGAATGGGCCGACTCTGCTGCCCAGGGACGCAGAGAAGGTTGGATTTCAGGTTTACAGTGAAATCTATCTTTCCACTGCGTACACATGTATAGGGAGGAAGTCAAACGCTGCTCTGTTATAATCCTGTAGAGTTTGTTGTGAATAATTAATTAATTATCTTAAAAGGATGCTGATTAGCTTCCGATATTTACTATTTATTCGTTTAGCGGATGCTTCCATCCACAGAGCCTTCCAGTGAATTCAGATACAAGCAGGTAAGGCCATCTTGCTCATGGATTACCTACAGGTGATTCTGTGGAAATGGGGATCAAACCCAGTACCATTCAGCTTGGAGTCGAACATCCTGACCACGCCCCGCCCAATATTTCCATGTCTATATCCCAACCCGTGCGTTCAAATCATGTGTTGACATGTGTTGTAGCATTTAGTGCTGCTCTTCTGTACCACATTGCTACAGAACTGGTGCTCAGATCACGAAATAATGGAATTATTCCAGCAGTTTGAAGGTACCTAGACCTGACAACCTGACGACGGTCAGCCTCACTACCATGCAAATGATCTCTCTCTCTCTCTCTCTCTCTCTCTCTCTCTCCCTCTCTCGTCCCCAAGGCTTTTCCGAACTCCTCTCTGTTTGTGTTCAGGAATGTTTTTTTATGCACCGCTTCCAGGTATATTAACAATTATGCAAATGCTATAAAAAACACACACCCACACACACAGACACACACACCCTCTGTTACAGTCTTTCTGTTGATGGGGGGGGGGGGGCGCCATGACTGGAAGTAGCTTGAGGTGGATCCTAGAGTGCACACCGAACCTTCCCTGGCTGTCAAACAGTGAAGCCCGGCGTCACGTGGCGTCAACGGACAGGCCGTTGCGGCCTCCCTCGCTACGATCCTTCCTGTGGATGTCCCGTTCCCTCAGCTAGGAAGTCAGGAAGCCAGCGGAGTGCACTTAATATTGTTCTAACCTCCTCAAAGGTTTTCACCACACCACACAGACTTTCCACATTAGAAGAGTAATCAATTGGCAGTGGCGGCACCAGCCGGTCGATAGCTGGTTTAGATGCAAAGTGGGAGCCTCCCCGATATGTGGCCTGCATATTTATCTTGACAGTTAATGATTCTGACAGCTCAGCCAATTTATAAAAAACGGAAAAAAAATAAAGTGAAAAAGTCCTTTTTTCCGGAAAAAGAACATGTTCAGCTGCTTCCTCGTTTCAAGTAATTGCATCTCTGTGACCTTTGTTAATCACGTGAGTGTGTGCTTGCGATTTTATAATTCTAAACGGTACATTAAACTGTTGAGCATTTAAAATATGCTCTGCTGGGGAGAAGCAAAGGTGCAGGAAGTGGAACTTCAAAGAAGACGCTCAGTGAGCTTGAAATTGTGTACGGCCATTCACCTTCAACGTCACGGCACGATTTCACCTTCCCTCACAGCCCTGCAGGCCCTGTTTCTGCAGCAGGTAAAGCATTCGTCCCGGGAAGGAACCACCGCGCCTCATTGAACACATCACCGCTGGACAGCTGCGGCAACCCACTTCAGCCGAGAAGAGCCTCACAACATACAAAACACAGTCCCACGCGCCGCGTTGGTCACTGTCAGACGTTCACTGTATGAATCTTAAAGGTACTGTTTCATGTGTCCTGCAGAGATTTACCTTTGAGATTGTATCTATATANNNATGGTTTATATTAGTTTGAGGGTCCCTTAGGGAATGGGTGTTGAGTGAGGCCCAAGAGGAAGCAACTCCCACATGTGCTCAGGATTCAGCGCTGGCGGCCCCAAGGGGCCCCTCTCCCTCATTCATCATGCTACCACGGTGACCCACATACCGCGCATCCTTAAAGATTACTATAAACTTTCCCGCAAAAGGCCTCCAGGAGATTTCACGGCAGCGGGTGCTGCCGTGGCCAACAGTGGGTGAATCAGTCATGCACTGCGTCTCCGGGGTCCTGAACACCTCGTGGCTACCTTCAGACCGGGAGTCATAATCCTAATCCTCCTGGTTTCATCCACTGTTTGGTGTCCTTCTCATTCGCATTTAAATTCTCCCCGTCGCAAAATGCATGTCAGTGCAGTGCGACCGATGATGTCCGACGTAGCGGCACCACTAATCCCTCTAGGAACATACAGAGCCATAACCAGAGAACAAGTGGAGCAGGCGAGTCTAAGCAACAAGGAGATCGACTGAGAAAACGCTGTGTTTAACTGTGATATTGTGTGTTTATTGTGAGTTTACTGTGTGTTTATTGTGATATTGTGTGTTTATTGTAATACTATGTGTTTATCTGTCTCATTGTGTGTTTTTTGATATATTTTGACTTCAGTGTGATAGTGTGTTAATAATGATAGTGTGTATTATTGTAACACTGTGTCCCTATAGAGACATACGTGCAAGATGGAGCAGTACAGCCTTAAAACTAAGCAACAACTGACCATGGCAACACTCAGAGGAACAGAATGAGAAAGCGGTGACGCCAACACCATCAGTGACCGAACAATTCATCTGTGAAGGACAACAGAAGCATGTGGTCATTCTAGAGGAAGGAAGAAAAGGCGAATCTAAAAGGGAAGTTGTTGAATAGAAAGGTTTATGAAAATGGGATTCCGCTGCTTGTCCCTTCTTTGCATATTGAAGAACATTCTGACAAAGCACAACCTCTCTTTCTGGGGGAAATTGCTTTTACAATAAGGTTATTACTGTAAATCAAGTTCCTCCAGCTTTTCCCCGGTGGCTGAATGGCTGTTTCTACGTGTTCCCTGAAGAAGATGCGTTAATGCAGCTTTACAATCAGGGTCCTCCTGATCCCGTACTGTTAAAGCTCCGGAAACACTCTACACTACACTACATTTGGGAAATCGCTAATATATTTTTTCAGAGGAGCAGCTTATTGGACAGACATGGATTCCAACAAAATATCTCTTCCAATGGAAATGTTTGTAATGGCCCTTTGAGTTTTACGTTTCACGTCTCAATACAGTAAATGGGCTTTGTTTGAGTCGGATGGATACAGTAAATAGATGGATGGATCGTAAGATAGATAGATAGAAATATAGATGGATAGACAGATACAGATACATTTGTGAGATATAATAACAACATGCGTTTAGCAACAGAACAGAATACCCTCAGGTCCAAAGTAGCATACGGTGTGCATCTTAATGTCAACGATGCGGGTCGGCTCCGTAGACCGTGGTCTTGGTTCACCTGGTGACCCAGGGCCCCATCCTGGATGATTAGAGTCCCCCACTCTCAGGGAGCCGTCAAGAGGCTCGCTGCCCGGCTTTGAAGCCCCTCTCTGGGCCCTCTGACAGCCAGGGTGGGCACATCAAAGAACAATCGCCTGTGGCTCACTGCCTTTGTCTTTTAACAATGAAAAGTACAAACACAACACAGGTAGCAGGTGGTGGAGGAGGAGGAGGGGAGGACGGGAGGAGGGGTGGAGGAGGGGAGGAGGGGAGAGATGAGAGTGGGCCAGATTTCTAAACCTCTTACTTTCCCCCGGGTTCTTGCTATTGATTTCTATCCGGAACATTCTGTGAAGCCGCTTGTAGATTCAGAGTGTGTTGTGCTTCCTTGAAAGCGTTTTTTAATTGCGTATTACGGCTTCTTTATGATCACTTCTGAAAATGTAGTATTATTGTTAGCATTTCTTTACTTCAATTTTTGGGTTTTATGATGACGTATCATTACAAGCGGTACAACTGTCGCTTTTGTACCATAAAATGTGTGATTTTTGATGATACATTTGTTAAAAAATACATTTAATGGTAGTAAGATCACATTTCACTTCACATAGACTTTATCCGCTTATTCCGACAAAAGCCTATGCCGATTGAAGGCAGTGACTAAAAGAACAAATTCACAGTTATATAATTCCAGTACTCTGATTAAATCGAGGAGCCAGAAGCTGCATAGCTAATAGCAGGCTTGATTGTTGAAAAAAACCATCAAGATCTTGATTTATCAAATTTCACTGTTATTCCCAAGCTCTTTAGAATAGTGAAAAGATCCAGAAATGAACAAAATATTTAAATGGATAATATATATATGCCACACATGGAAGTAAATGGATTAGCATAATTAGCATATTGAATGGAATTTTTCATCGAGTGTGAATAGTCCATGGGGTATCCCTAGAAGAGCCTATAGAGGCTCACATATGACACATTATGAGGGGGACAGCGTGAATTGGTCCTTCTCAGGGTCCAGAGTTGGTTGTCAGCCGTCTAGCTGGACTGTCATATGGATATAATAATAATTGTAAAGCCTTTCTAACTGCCCCCCAAGTGTGCTACAGAAAACTGTTGGGTCAGACAAACCCTTTACTATCACGCGTTTGCTAGCATTGTTTTACCAGCATGCGCTAGCTAATGGGCAGTGTATAGGGGTTAGGAGTCAACATGCTAAACATGCCTGGGGGCATATTAGCATGTTAACGTGGTAATGGGCCCTTATCGTCCAAGAGCGTGACTACCGTGTGACTTCCGGGGCCTCGATCGTTCACGAGCACAAGGGGCGACCTCACGAGGAGACCCCCAACCGAGCTCTGCCTGGAACTAATTATAACGGATCAAGCAGTTGAGAACTCCCCTATGCACGCATGGTGATGTGTGTCTGACGCTACAACACACACACACTTATTCTATTTAGTTTTATGTTATAGCCTGAGGGAAAAAGTCAGCAATGTAATGATTATATGAACAACGAATAATGACAAATCATGCAACAGAGAACACTCTCTGCTCTGCTTGTACGGCGATGTGTGTCCGACACATCAACACACACACTTGTTTGTGTGTGTGTATTTAGCCTCGTAAAATTGGATAGATTTGTTTAAGATGCATTTAATATATTTGGTTTGTTTCAGACAGACGGAACATTCATAATCATATCCTCTATGATGAATAAATGACGTTCTATAATCAATTTGAGAGGCATATTAGTTGGAGGAACATTTCATATATTTGGTATAGGCCTATTTAGTACGGACGGGCGTAAGTCTTTTATATAGGCCTGGGGTGTCTCAGGCCTGTGCAGCAATCACATGTATTTTCTTCAGAAGACCCACGCTCTACTCATGCCTTTTGATGTTGTTTAATATGTAGCCAGCACCTATTGCACTCGATCTAGCTACAATATGGTCTATGTTCTTCTCTAGGTTCTTTCTCCCTCTGGGTTTTGAGGAGATTCAGGGTGCTGGGTACTCTCTCAATCTCGATCTCTCTGTATGAACAGTAATCTGCTTCCTCAATGCATCTTGTTGCTTACCCAGAATGCAGCACTGTTGGCCTTGACGTGTGTAGTCTCTTCTTGAGTCACCTGAGGAATTCCTGCAAGAGAGGTTTTCTGCAGAGGTTCACTGCATTTCTCCCAGCTAATCCCAAAGGGGATGTTGTGTGTAAAGAGCAGTCTTACACAAATAAAACAATATATATTTACTTCCAAAGAGAAGCATCCTGACCTGACCAATGGGGCCAGCTAGAAACCAAAAGGTCAAAAACTTCAAAACTTAACCTTTCCTGTACAAGGAAAAGATTCATATAATCCTCACAGTAACTTCTCAATAGTCTCCTGTAAGGCATGAAGAACTTAACTTAATGAGTTCTGGTGACACTTCTCAGGACGACAAACCGTACAATTAGATCGAGGCATCAAGAACGATTAATTTGAGATTGGTTGTATAGTCGTCAAAAACTGTCTATCTTTCACAATCAACCAAGACTTTACTCCATTCTCATTAGGTTGGCACGCTGTTGTTTTAAGGCAAGCCTTTCGCTGGGCGGGCTGTCACACAACAGAGGTAAGCTGTCTTATCAGCGTCCTTGTGTGTGTGTGCACGTGCACGTGTTCTGTCAGTCCTATTAGCCAGAACAACTTCCTCAGAGTGGAGCGCTTTGTTATCGCAACTCATATCACAACTAATTTCCCCGCCCTTCATCTTCCTCCTACAACTCATTAGTCAGGTTTTTTTTTTCTTTGGCAATTAATTTTAACATTTTGTTGTGGAGTGCTAACAGGCTACCTATGCACCTTGCTCTACAGTTACACAGGCTGCTAGGACTTTGTTTTACAATGTAGTTATTAAGCAGATTCTTAAACTGCAATAGCTCTAAGTCCTGCAATAGGCCATTGTTTGACAACGCTGGTGATGTTGGGGATGAAACCCAAAACGTTTGGGCTGAACACTGCGGCGTGCGGCTCAGGAGGTATAGTGGTTTGACTGGTAACCAGAAGGTTGCTAGTTCGATCCCTGGCTCCTCCTAGCAGAGTGTCGAGGTGTCGAATATTGTAAAGTGCTCTGAGGGGGCCACTGGTTAGGAAAGCGCTATATAAATTGCAGTCCATTTACTACACCACCTTGCCCTCTTTAGCAAAGTCTTTTATCCATTTAAATTCTGTAAAAGGTCATTGCTGGGCGGCATCGGTGAAGTTGGCGATGGAACCCCAAACCCTTCGTCCCTACGGAGTTGATCACCCCAGCCACTACACTGTCCTGAACCTTTGGCAAAATCTTTTTGCCAGTAAATCCTGCAGCACGTCATTGTGAAGCAGCTTAGGTTAAGTTGGGATTTCGAAGTGGGGATGGAACCCAGAACCTTTTGTCTTTTGGGAGTTGAACACCCGGAACACTACACTATCCTAACCCTTTAGCATATAATCTCATCTTTTATCCAGGAAGTTCTGATAGAAGTCATTGCGGAACAGTTTCGGTTAACTTGAAAATGAAAATGCCCACGCCACTTCTCCAGCTGCTGTGGTCAAACCTTCTTTATCTCTTCCAGCTTTTAAAAAAATGAGCTGATTGGAAAACATAGCCTGGGTTGGATAAATACAACCTTTTTATTGAACCAGATTGGTTCAGCTAAGGTACACAGACCTTAGCTGAACCGACGCCCACCTCTCCCACCTTCCATGAAGCCAAAAAAAATTCTTTCCAACATGAAGACATATGAATTCAAACTTTGTTCTTTATCATCCTGTTAAGATGTCCTCGGTTAAAGTTGCTGCTTATACATGAAGTGTGCAAACCGATCCTTGGTAAGTGAAGCAAAGATGTAGCTCGGACCGTCCTTCATCTACAGCACGCCACTTCATTATGACACCTTTTGAAATTCCCGGCATATAAAAAAACGAGACAATTAAAGAATCAACAGTAAAACATGACAGTCCAGCCGGCTGATCAATTACTCCAAATAATAACGTCAGGAAAGAAGCAAAAAACTGAAAACGTGTCGTTAATGACAGGACTATTGATTTATCATTGGAGATAACACTGGTAACACTTATTTGAATGTTGGACACCCCTACGGGTCATTCTTAAACCATTAACACTGTGGTTTATGCACATCACATGCGCCTCAATTAGCCAGTACTAATCAGCTAGTACTAATCAGCCAGTACTAAGCAGCCAGTACTAAGCAGCCAGTACTACAGAAAGGAGAGATGTTTTAATCCAATCAGCCGATAAAATGTCTCTTCTTCTCTCCTCTTCTGCCAGTTCTCACACTCCCTGGCCTCAGAAGACCGCTGGGAGGGCCTAATTAGAGACGATTCACACTCCACAGGTGTGAAGGGTAAAGGTGTGTATGTGTGTGTGTGTGTGTGTGTGTGTGTGTGTATGTGTGTGTGTGTGTGTGGGCATGTGCGTGTGTTGTTTTGTGTGTGTGTGCAGGGTAGTGGGTGTGTTGGTGTGTCTGACCTGCCCCACACAATTGATGATTAATGATGTGGTGCAGCACTCTAACTAACTCTGGACATGAATAAGTATTAAATAAGTGTTTAAAAACAATAAGTACTTCACCTGCGTTTGTGTCGGACTATGACACATTGCAGGATAAAACAAGACCAAAGAACAAATAGTTGTAGTCGTTTTTTTAGTTTTCTTTCCTTTCACTAAATTAATTAATGTTTGCTGATTCCTGTATAACCATAATCTCTGCTGGGTAATCTCTGCATGAGGAAAGCACACAGGGGTCTGTTTGCCGGCTCTACAGCTCAGTTAACCAACGTCCTCCCGAAGGTTCGCCTTGACGCATCCCGATGGCCAGGGTCGCAGGCGGTGCGATGCCAGCAGTTAACAAGTCGGGTCCTTTCAATGATTCAAATTTACAACAGGGCTGGTGGGTGGATATTTTCCGTTTGCCCGACAGATCACACCTGTGAACTTCCAAACGAATCCAACAACTTTGAAAAATACTTAAATGAGAGATGTCACCAAAGACAACAGCGTTGAGATGACTGCCGGCATTGTGCTTTTAGACCAAAGAAACAAAGCATGAATACTAAACTCTGAGGGGCCGGGAAATGGACTGCTCTTAAAAATACACCTTCATTCACGCATCACTTCAATTCATTCTTATCATCATGTTGAGGCCCGCCGTATTTGTTCATGTTAGACATGTTAGACATTTTACTGACTACATTTATTTATTCATTGTTTCACGAGGTCCCGTGACGCCCCTCCCTGTCCATGGAACAAACAGTCATTGTGTGTGAATACCCGCGTGTTTAACGAGAATACAGGCAACTCCTTTGTCCACTGGATGTTTTGAATTCAATCGTTTTTTTTTTCATTTTTTCCTGTAATTAACAAATACTTGAGGCCTACAGCTTCTTTAAAGAACTTGCTGTAAATATTGCTAATGGTGCGTTTGCCTAGGCACCACGTTGAGATGAGTGGAAAATAATAATAATAGTATTTGTCCGTTTTAAAAGGCATAAAATAATTTCAGTTTATAAATGAATCACGCTCTCTTGTAATACTTGCCTACGTTGTATTTATCCATGTGATGAGTGTGTTTCTGCTGTTTTAGTGCACTGAAGCCACAGGAAGATTGGCTTTTGGAAAGTTTTTCGGATTTGGATTGTAAATATTGTATTTTCACAAATGAGCACACACACACGCACAAACATATATACACACACACACACACGCTCACACACACACACACACACACACACACACACACACACACACACACACACACACACACACACACACA